>JAQFVV010006854.1:0-293718 GCA_028023455.1 Epiperipatus broadwayi
GCTGTGTGCTGCGCTAATCAAATCACGTGCACACAAGTTGTATAGACTTGCTCAGATCGAGCATGAATATTAAACCGGATTGAGCATGTAGCACTGCAAACCAATAGGAATAGTTATGGATATAAATGACCAATGGGGGAGAATGTCCACAGAATCCTATGCTCACAGTCTGGAAGGGGAACTAACTATAAAAGATATCTGGTGCTGAAGATCGGACACTCTAAATCAGAAGAAGGACCTGGACTGGCTTTTCTTACCCAGTGAATCCCCGCTGAAGGTACAAAGAAGGGATCTAGGCAACTTTAAAGGCCAACTCAGTCTATATTATTATTTATTAGTAAGCCTAATGGCACAGATAAAAGTACGGTAAAATTACTTATGTAAAATTTTGTATACTTTTTGATTACCATAATTCGTTGTAACTAATTATACTCTGAACCTTTTCCAAATTGTTATTAAATAGTTTAACCTGACTGTCACTCTGAGAGTTCTTTTCTTTAAAACTATATATGCTAGTACATGTTCGCAAAAACAGAATAAGTTGCTGTATGTAATTAGAGTCCGAACATAGCATACAATTGGCGCAGTTGACAGTTGAAAGAGGACAAAGTGGTTAAACTAAAAAGAGAAAAGGTGTCAATAGTTAGTTACCAAGGAAGATGGCTACAACTCAGCCGGGTATTTGTGAATTCGATGTTAATAGTCCTTCCAAATGGCCCCAATATACAAAACGTATTGAATATTATTTCATTGTTAACAAAATCAAAGATGATGTAACGAAAGTAGCCACACTATTACTTTTCGGTGGACCAGGTGTAATTGAAGTTGCAAACCAATTATGCGGACCCGAAGAACCGGAAAAACTATTGTACTCCGATCTAGTTGGGCGGCTGAATAACCATTTTAGCCCAGAACGTCAAAACACATTGCTCGCCTACACTTGCGCAACAGATGCCAAATAAAGGGAGAAAAGTGTAGAGATTTTGATACCGCCGTAAGAGATTTGGTGCGAAAGTGTGCTTATGTAGACCTAGAAGAAGCACTATTAGATCAGTTTTTATGGGGGATGAGCGATGACAAATTACGTCAACAACTATTGGCCATCCCAGATCTGACGTATTCCGAGGCTATCAAAAGAGGGATGTCCCACGAACTAGTTATAAGCAGCTCCAAAGAATTCCAACAAGCTAACTTGGATGCTATGAAACAAACTTCAATAAGCAAAACAGAAGAGCTACCAAACTCAAAAACTGAATGTTATCGCTGCGGCAAAATTGGACACATTGCACGTGAATGCAGCTGGAAAAATGCAAAATGTAATAAATGCGGGAGAGTTGGACACCTGGCGAAAGTTTGCCATACTAAAAATAGAACTAGAGCGAATGACAAATCCCCAGTAAACAGATATGCCAAATCGGAACGTTATACCGAAATAAATAAGGCAGAGACCAAAAGCTGTCAACAAATAATGTTAGCAGTAGAGATATGTAACAAAGCTATAGAAATGGAGATAGACAGCGGAGCTGGAGTGTCCATCATATCGCAAAGGGATTGGTCCGAGATAAATAAAAACGTTAAAAACCAGCCAAAAGTAGCTAAAACAGAACTCAAGGCAAATGATGCAAATGGGAATCCTATTCAAATAGTCAGAATAGTAGAGGTTATGGTAGCCATAAACAATCGCCGGAAAAAACTAAACCTATATATTGTCAAGGGCAATATAGCACCCTTATTAGGTAGGGAATGGTTTACCCCGTTAGGCATTAAGATCTGTATGGTAAACAAAATTAACATCGAAAGGGAAATAAAACTTAAATTCCCTAAACTGTTTACCGAAGAACAGGGACGAATCACTACGACAGCCGTGGAAATTGAGCTTCACGAAGGCACAAAAGCAGTTCACTGCAAGCCTAGGAAAATACCTTTTGCTATGAAATCACGAGTTGAAGAAGCTTTAGAGGACATGATAAAGAAAGGTGTGTTGACTCCAGTCGAAGACTCAGAATGGGCTACTCCTATAGTGATCGTAGCAAAACAAAACGGACAAGTCCGAATATGCGGGGACTACAGACTAACTGTAAACAAAAGTATTGCCAAAAGCCCATATCCTGTTCCAAATGTTAGGGAGATATTAGCTGGATTGGAAGGCGCAAATTTTTTCGCAAAGTTAGATTTAAATGCCGCTTTTCATCAGATTCCAGTGACAAAGGAAACGGCGGCGCTCCTTACCATAACAACACACAAGGGATTGTATAATTATAATCGCTTACCTTTCGGCGTAAAAATCGCCCCGAACACTTTTCAAGCTAAAATAGACACGCTGTTGGAGGGACTGAAAGGAACAACGCCATATTTTGATGACATTCTGGTAACAGCGGAATCCGAAGCAGAATTACAAATTAGATTAGACGAAGTTTGCGAACGGCTAGAGAATTTTGGTGCAAAGCTAAACATGCAAAAATGTATTTGGTGTGCTAAAGAAATAAAGTTTTTAGGCCACATCATATCAAGCACTGGCATTAGACCCGATCCGGATAAAATTAAAGCTATCATAAATGCACCAAAGCCCAAAAACGTCAAAGAACTGCAGGCTTTCTTGGGATTGGTTAATTTTTTCGAAAATTTTCTGAAGGGAAAAGCACATGTAGCCACACCTTTGTACGAGTTACTTCGCAAAAATCAACGATGGTGTTGGAAGAACCCGCAAGAGAGCGCTTTTCAGAAAACGAAAGCACTGCTAACGTCAAACCACTTGTTAGTACATTATAACAGTAGCCTCGACATCACATTAACAACGGACGCATCTGAATACGGAATTGGGGCAGTACTCAGTCATCCGTCACAGAATAGCGAATGCCCAATAGCATACTTGTCTAGAACATTGTCAAAAGCTGAAAAAAATTACAGCCAATTGGACAAGGAGGCATTGGCCATTGTAACAGCAGTTCGGAAATTCCACCAATACATTTACGGCCGATCAGTTAAAATAATAACAGACCACCGTCCATTGTTGGGGATATTCGCCAATAAAAAAGCTGCCCTTGACCATTTGAGCTCGCGAATGATTCGCTGGTATAATTTACTGTCTGCATACGATTACGAACTCGTACATCAGAAAGGTAGTCAAATTCAACATGCGGACGTGCTTTCACGCATACCAGATGTAACAGAGGAAACGGACACCGAAGTAGACGTAAATTACTTGGACCATTGGAAGCCAGAAATTATAAATAGCAACACTATAGCCAGATGGACTCAAGAAACAGCTGGATACCAGGCACTGGTAAACTGGATTATGAAAAGATGGCCTAACAAACGACCATATTATTTACATAGGTCATTATGGAATATGCGTCAGCAGCTGTCGACATTAAAGGGATGCATAGTAATTGCAGATAAAGTATTGGTTCCACCCGGCGGTCATTCTAAGATATTAGAAATGTTGCATCAAGGGCATCCAGGGGTCGTTCGCGCAAAAGCTCTAGCCCACAGTTATGTGTATTGACCGGGCATGGGTAGGACATAGAAATGTTCATTAAAAAATGTAAATCCTGCCAATCAACCGTAAACATACCTCCAAAGAAATTTGCACCATGGCCCAAAATGGATAAACCTTGGAGCCGGGTCCACATAGACCATGCTGGACCAATAAATGGCAAAATGATTTTGGTGTTGATAGATGCTGGCTCAAAATGGGCAGAATACAAGATTGCCAAAAATACTAGTTCTGCAGAAACAATTCGTATTTTAAGCGAAATATTCGCACACCAGGGATCACCAGAAGTCTTGGTTTCCGACAATGGGACTGCTTTTACTTCCGACGAATTCAAATCATTTGTGGAAGAGTGGGGAATAAATCACATCCGTTCTCCTCCGTATCACCTGGAATCCAATGGAATCGCGGAAAAGGCAGTACAACATTTGAAACTAGTATTAAATAGATTAAATAAAACCAACCTATCCGAGGCGCTAAACATTGCAATGCTGCACCAACACATTACGCCCACCACATCTACTGGGAATCACCAGCTGAAATATTGATGGGCAGAAAACTGCGTAACAAGCTGACCATTCTGATGCCTGATCATGGAAAATCGCCACCAATTATGAAAAATACTTATGCTGCCGGAGATAATGTATGGATGTGCGATACACTACGCAAGACGTGGACAGAAGGTGTAATAACCAGGATTATTTCAGACCAAATCGTTGAAATAAAAACCAACTCGGGAGCAAGCTACCGTCGACACATAAATCATGTCCAGAAAAACTGGACAGAAGTGAATTTCGACTACAATATAGAAACTCTAGATGAAGATCCACTCGAAAATCAAAATGTCATTAATAAACACGGTGCAGAAGACCTCATAGAGTTAGGTGATGAAACAGCGGGAGTTCCAGAGGAAACCATGATACAGCATCCCGGATTGAATGCGACTCGCGATCATGAAGAAAACAGACTCCGTCGTAAACGTCGCCCACCTGCCTATTTACAAGACTATATATGTCACTAGTTAATAAATGGTAACAAACCAGCAGTAGAATGGCATGCTTAAAATTAACTCTAGAGTAAGCATTTGTTTGTTTTAAATTTTAAATGAACTACGCATGCAAATTTTGACTATATACATAAGTTTTATTATTACGGAACCGTTTTGTCTGATGCAACTCGGAATAATTAAATAACGGGATTTTGGCCGCATGGGAATTGTGTTATTTATTAAAGAACATTTGTAAAATAAGCAATAATAGTAGTTTACTAAGTGATACTGAAAGCCAAAAACGAATTCGATAATTACTATTGAATGAAGAAATAGACTATTAAAAGAATATGTGTGACTCCAGAGAAGCAGGCTTTTCTCAGGAGTAGTGGGGGATAGTGCTGTGTGCTGCGCTAATCAAATCACATGCACACAAGTTGTATAGACTTGCTCAGATCGAGCATGAATATTAAACCGGATTGAGCATGTAGCACTGCAAACCAATAGGAATAGTTATGGATATAAATGACCAATGGGGAGAATGTCCACAGAATCCTATGCTCACAGTCTGGAAGGGGAACTAACTATAAAAGATATCTGGTGCTGAAGATCGGACACTCTAAATCAGAAGAAGACCTGGACTGGCTTTTCTTACCCAGTGAATCCCCACTGAAGGTACAAAGGAGGGATCTAGGCAACTTTAAAGGCCAACTCGGTCTATATTATTATTTATTAGTAAGCCTAATGGCACAGATAAAAGTACGGTAAAATTACTTATGTAAAATTTTGTATACTTTTTGATTACCATAATTCGTTGTAACTAATTATACTCTATAACCTTTTCCAAATTGTTATTAAATAGTTTAACCTGACTGTCACTCTGAGAGTTCTTTTCTTTAAAACTATATATGCTAGTACATGTTCGCAAAAACAGAATAAGTTGCTGTATGTAATTAGAGTCCGAACATAGCAATAATAGAGCAAGAAACTGTAGTTCATACAATTCCGTAATTTTTTGAATATGAGAATAAGTCTGATCATTTATTTAAACGTGCTATCATCAACATTATTTGTCTGGAGAAAAATAATAAAAAGTGCAAAATAACAAAAACCTGGGCATATAATTAATTTTAAAAATTCCGGTTAATGTTAAAATCGATAGCTTTCAGTATGTTATTATTTTTTTTTTAAAAAATTCGTTAATGCAAGGGCCAATAGCATTGCTTTTTTTTTAATAACTAGTATTTCAAATTATATTTAGATTGTAGTTTTGATTAGATGAAGATATTCTGAATCAAAAGCTTAGTTTAACTTCTTTTTTTTAAGTTTATTTTTTTATAATTTATTTGTTATTCATACTGTCTTATAAAATATAATTTTTTTTATTATGAATTAAATATCTTTAAAATATATATGTTGCTATAATCTGGTTCTGGAGATATTCTACTTTATTATGATGATTTATTATGGCATCAAGGTATAGTCTAAATAATGAGTGCTAAATGTACATTAACTGATGAAATATAGGGGATTTGAACTCAGATTTTCAAGCACCCTACAACTATCCATACTATCTTATACAACTGATACACATGACCACATACATGTAGAAAAGATAAATAATCACCAATATACTATTTCATGCTAAACCAAATCCCCTATAATTACAATTAAGCTCAAAGGTTCGTGAAGAGTGCCTGGTTTTTAAATATTTATTAAATGATGAAGTGAACAATTAAGGCTAGTACCATGTTAGATAAGACATTCCTATAGGAAAATAATATTTTCAAGCTATTTCATTGAATACCAAGAAAAGGAATACACAAAATTTATAAACAAAATGAAAATTGCTTTATTCATATCATAATAATCTTTTTAAAACAGATGTTATAATGTTTAAATAGTCCTACTTACAAATGTATGTGTAAATAGGTATATACTTTCAATTTCTAATTTGGATGAATCTAGCTCTATGGTTCACTAAGTTTGAAGTGTCATATATCAAAAACATTTCCAACCAACAATTGGACAAGATTCGTTTTCACTCAGCACCCGAGCATCTTCAAGTTTTTTAGAACCCAACATTTAAAAAAAATCATAATAAATGCATTAAGAAGATAACCCATTATATTTAAATTACAAAGACACTATAGAATATTATTTAAGTTTTGTCTTGGAATGATTTTGTATGTTGAAATAATAATCCAGCCACGCTAAACCATTTAGAAAATCTTGCCAATATTAGCAATTGTCGTAATTTAAAGTATATAGCAAGAGTTTAATGTTCATAGCTTGCTGTTTTAAAAATAATATTCAAAGAATGTATTATAATATTTTTACTCTTGGTTAAAATTATGCAATTGCTATTTAAATTAGGTTACTTATCATTGTATACATTTAAACTCTAATACTTGCCTCCAAAAATATCTAAAGATGCTCAATTCAGTATATGTACTTTATCGACATGTTGACTGGTAAAGGTTACAAAACAAGGATTTAAGTATTATTATATTAAAATAAAAATTATATTTATTTTAAAGACGTTTCCAACATTCAGAATTAATGTTTATGCTTTTAATTGTGTAATAAATACGTTTTCATTTCTCAATAACTAGATTTATGCATTTTCAACGCTTAGTGTTTTAGTCATGCCTAAACTCAACTGGATTTTATACAGATATACGGTGGAATATAATATATACATATTCCACAAGAATGTGAAGACCATTAATGATTATTAAACGTTAGTATTAAAAACATTTTAGCTGGGCATCGCCAGCAAAGTTGTACCAATATTAAAGCCCGACTAAACACACTATCGTGGAATACAATTTTCTATTTCACATTCTCACAGTTCAAATATTATTGTTATTTGACAGTATACAAAGTATATAATAAATAATGTGTGCTATTAGAATTTTTGTAACAAATTTTTAGAGCACTCTTCTTACAAATATTAAAATTTTAAATTAATTAATTAAAATAAAACCCTCATTTATACATTGTTTTAATTGAAGAATATAATATTTAATGAAATCTTTTTTTTTTTTTTTGAGATTTTTTTCTTTGAATGCAGAAGTCGCTTTTTTTAAAATATTGATATTAATAATAATAATTGTTAATTACATCAAACAAATATTTTGCTTGAGATAGATTTATCTTTAGTCTTTGTGGAAACTGGATTCAAAATAACAAATTCTAACCAATATACCATTAAATCAAACAAGTTCTATAATTTATATCTTGAAAAAATTTGCCTTGAAAACTGACAAAATACTTCACTGAATGTGAGCAAGAATCTATTCATTTTTTTTTTTTTAAATAACTCAATTAATTTAACTTTTACTTAGGTAGTTCTAAAATACAGTACTGTACTTAATTTTTCTTCACATTCCATTCTCTGTCTTGAATGTAAAAAAGTGATACAATAGACTCCGTTTCACAATATTCTGAAATAACCGACTTTGTTATATAGGTAAACGTTTTAAATATATGATTAATGATGTATTGATTCTGAGCACTGGTTCTGAATCAATCATTAGTTTTTATTGTGCAGAACAATCTCTACATTGTGCCTTGTGATTGTATGGATGGGAGAATACGGCTGCTCAAGTATATAGTTTTAAGTTGCTTACGCATATAAAATATAATATTATTCTCATTTATTTTACATGTTTCTAAATGTTTATTTTTTATTCAATAAATTTATTTTTTGTTTATTTTTATCATGTTATGATTTGGATATCTTCTAAATATTTATTCCATTACAAGTTATTCAAAATATTTATAGTATCCCTGAAGACTTCCCGTTAATATAAAAATCTTTCATATTTGAGAAATTTATATTGAGTTTTATTTTAATTTCTCTAACAATCTTAATAAAAAAGATTTATACTTTTTTATTTTCTCTTATTTTTTATTGCATTTTTTTTGGGGGGTTATTTATATTTCTTAATGCCTCATCATCACTATTTATACTGGGCCATGTTGGCGAAATTGATTATAGTCATCTGTTAAACGTAATCTGTGCTGAGAGAAAGAAATTCCAAAGTACTTTGTCTATTATACTGAAAATTATAAGACAGAATGACTTATTTGCATGGAAGGTGAGTCCTTCCGATCCAAAAATGTAGTAACAATTTTTGGAAAAATTAAATATATTTTTCTCATTCTGCAAAAGCATTTGATTTAGCTAATTAAAATTAACTGATAACTAGTTGATATCTGTGTGCAAAAACATAAAATCAAAAACTATAAAAAGAAAGTCATGATTAAAATCTTCAATTTCCAGGTGGATTAAAAACTAAGAAAAAGTTGATGTGAAAGAATTGAAATATATTACTTCACATTAAAATCTTGAAAGTTGGTTAAGTGAAATGATCAAGATTGAATGGTTTTGACCTAAGAGAACATACTATCTGTTATTCAGGTTAAGGACAACAAAAACGGAGTAGATTTTAATAGAGTAGTGCAAAACTATGATTAGATATAATATCAGTTCGATTTCATGAACACCCATTTAATTTTAGAATATATAAATCGATTCTATACTTCAAACTCAAGTAAATATAATTTGTTTTTAGCATTTTCTCTTATACACTTAAATGCAATTTTTTTTAATATAATTTTTCTTTATTTTACTATATGTTTAAATGTTGTAGCTCTGATGAAGGCTGCAAGACAGTCCAAACTGTAAGCAAAATAAAAAAGAAATTATATAAAAAAGATTGCATAAAAGTGTATAAAAAGTTGATAAATTATATATATGAGTATATGAAGAGAAATGCAAAAAAAGTAAAGGAGAAGATATAAGAATAAATAGAAAAAAATGAAAAGTTTTACGATCAGATACAGAATTTAACAAAACCTGGAAAATATACTTTTACAAATAAATGGAACGATAAAGTTGGAAATAAAAAAAATTGAGATCATAAATATGACTCAAAACAGAAATGCACTAGCTTTTCTAAATTTGACAATCTTTTCATTAGCAATACAGCCAAAATGGTAACTACAAATATAATATCATCAGACTGTTTTCTTGATATTTAAATGAATCACATTTTTAGTTTAAGTGATGGAAAATTTGAATTTAATACAAAAACAAACTGCAGATTAGATTATGAATTATTATTTACTGGTATTTAAGATTACTGTCTTATCCAAAATCCTATTTATTTTAAGACTAATTTTATAAATCGATTGGGAGATTTTGTTTGCAATTAATGTTGAATCAGATGAACTTACAAAAGTGAGAGAAATATAAGAGGAATCTGAGAAAAATTTGAGTATAATGAAAAACAATAAAAACTAAAATGGACGCCAGATTATATGGTGATAATTTTAAAAAAAACAGAAGTCGTAATTAAAAAATATGACGGTCTTTTAAAGGAATAGAAATTTCCAAACAGAATCCACAGCAGATAATTCAGAAATGTTAGATAGAACATTATATGCAAAAATATTGAAAATTGAAGCAAGTTTGTAATAACAATAGTTATATTTCAAAGTTCAATTGGATGGAAAGAAAGTTTTAGTCATATGAATATATGTTGATAAAATGCAATGAAAAAATTATAAATTAAGTAACAAAAATAAATAGATTTAAAAGGAATATATAGAAAATCATTATTAAAATACAAGAATCTTTAGATCAAATATCCCACTTTCCCGAATTTTCAATAATGAAAAATCAGGTTAGCTTTGGGTTTATTGCCAAACATATAATCATTATAATTAATAGTATTGTCTCAGAAATTTTAAAGGAAACTGAATAAGCTATTAAATTATAGTAATTAATCTAAAAACTATTCAATGTCTACAAACTGAACAAAAAGTTTTCTATATTAAAAAAGTCTTGAGGGAGAGCCAAAACCACACACATGCATACTCACAAAAGATCATGCTGATAATCATGTTATATAAATTAGTCTTACATTAAAAATAAATTAGCTGACATACAAACTGATTTCTCAAACTATAGAAAAACTGAAGACCATATTTTGATGTGACTTGGATAGTAGATGGAAACCAGAAAATATCAAAAAAACTTTTAACATTGTTTTATTCAAATGATTATGCTAAATTTAAAATTGTTATTATTTTTATGAGAAATTTTTATTGGCTACAAATCATACTTAACATAAATTACAGCAAAACACTGTTTTTAAAATAGGCAAAACTCTTTCCATATAGTAGTGTCACTCAAAGCAAGATAGAGTAATCAATAGATGCCAGAAGGCTTGTGCATAAAATCCTTATTAGTGCCTACTCATCCAATATCCCCAAACTAGTTTCTGGCTTATGACCTTCGTCAGTGAGAAGCCTTGGATCATGTGATGTTTAAAACTGTTTTGTTAGGACAATGATGTATACACCAAATATGTAATGAAGAAAATAGATTGATTAAAGATAAATATAGATTCTTATTTGGTGGAAAAAATACCAATAATCTTGAATATGTTAAAGTCACAATTCTTATAGCTAATTGTGAAGAAAACAATAATTATGATAAATGTTATTAAGATGTCTTTATAATTGTTAAAGAAATATAGAAATGCTTAACGATTTTTTTGCTTGAATAGCTCATCAACGACAAAAGGTCTAGGAGTTTATTGTATTTAACGTTGAAAAAGAGTTAAAATCAAAAATCCTCCAAACATTTTTTATATAAAGAGACTTCATATAGAATACAAAGAACAGAATTTCTAAGGCTATAATATTTCATGTGTCACTTTATTGGATGTGAAAATTGTGTATTGAAGCAAAAAAAATGTAATATTTTTGAACTGTAATGCTGAAGAAGACATTACATTTATTAGTATAGAAATAAATAAGTAAATAAATAAATATATTCATAATGAGATCAAACGGGATTCTCACTTGAAATACAAATGTTTATATCATGAAATAATTTATTTGAAAAATATATACTGCCTAAAAAGATTGACGATAAAAAAAAAAGAATAACTTGCAAAAGGTGGTTGGATTTTATTATTATAGCAATGAATATATCGTTGAGCTGATTAAAACACCTAACAGATGATAGGACAATCTGAAAAAAATGTTATTTGTGTAATTTTTAGAAGTATAATTACTGAATAGTACTTACTAATAATAGCAAATAAACAATATCTGGTGAAAGAATGGATTTAAAGCATTGAAATAATTGTACTAAACTTTAATTATAAAGAAAGATGAAAAAAAATCTAACGCGAAAGAAATATCACGGAGAGAGGAGGGGGTCCATTAAAACCGAGGTAGAAAAACATAATAGCGAAAAACAAACAAACAAGAGAAATAAGGCAGGGTGTTGCGGTACACAGTAGCACCCATAAGGAAGACAATCATGCTTAGAAGAGTTTATTATCATTTTATTGTATATATAAATTAATTGAATTTAAGGCATATGAGATACTATAATGAGAGGTAATATAAAATAAAATATCCCCAAGTTATTAAATTATTGTCATACACATGAAAATCATATTTTTAAAAAATAATTATTGGAATTATGAATTCTATAAATATTATTTAAAAATTCAAAAACTTACCTTAATTGTTAAATTAAAATTAGTCAAGGAAATATATATTTTTCCATCAACTTTTTATTATTTTTATTTTACGAGCTATTGAGGAAAATCATTTGACCATTAATAATATATTCTGACAAATGAAAATAAAATAAATGGATTTAATTATTTTGTTAGATTAATATTCAGCAAAATTAAATAAAAATATTTCTTCGCTTTTTAATTTTACATTAGATTACTAATACAGTTAAGAATTATCACCATCAATTAATTATTTATTTATCGAGTGTTTTTTATTAATTTTGATTTTATATATCAGTTTCAATATTATTTTTATAATCAAGCATGTGAGTATATATGCAAGCACTAATAGGTAATTCTATGTTATATATAATAGTTTTCCAATTATTAGATTCAATTCTATCGCTATTATTAAATTTTGACTATTCTTAAGCATCATGTTTTATTCTCAAGTATCATAATTCGTAACATGATTTCACTCGCACATGGAAAAAAATTTCAGGATACCTCACATAATATTATTAACTTTTGAGTTGCTAATATGTTGAACATAATGTAAGTTTTCAATAATTTCATTTTATTTTCTGATTCCTGGTTGTTGACTAATTAGTCATTATGTTTTTTTTTTTTTGAAAAATTTCCATATTACATAACTTACTGGTAACCGTTAAAAACACTGACACAAAACGATCTCGTTTCATTGTTCTTAGTAATAAGGAAGGAAAAAAATTGAAATGAATTTACTGTTTATCACGTATACTTTTATATCCCGGTATTCAAGATATTTGTTTAATAATTTAATAAAGAATCAAGTTTTCAATTATTTAAATGGAGTATATATGCGCCATACATCATCTTATTAATTTAACTAGTGTGAAATAAGTAAAAAAATAATTATCCAAATTTTTACATATTTTGTGAATTAATTTATAAAATCGTGTTTTCCGATTATTATAGAAGATACCTTTATCAACTATTATGCCACTAATGATTAAATAGTAGCTGAAAGCATGCTTCTATAAATTAACTATATATATATATAATTAATAATGATCACATGATCACCATTTCTTATGCTTGCTTATAACTAATTAAAACAGATAAAACTCTCTATACAGTATTGCCACTCAGTGCAAGCCAGAATAATCAATGGATGCCAGAAGGCTTGTGCATAAAATCCCCATCTAGGGTTGCAGTATATCCTAAGATCTAGATGCAGTGCTCTCAGATCCAAGATTCCTCACTGATGAAGGCCACAAGCCAGAAATGAGTCTGGGGATATTGAATGAGTAGGCACTAGATGGGAATTTTATGCACAAGCCTTTTGGTATCCATTGATTACTCTGACTTGCACTGAGTGCCAATACTGTATGGATAGTTTTGCCTGTTTTAATAACAGTTATAAGCAAGCATAAGAAATGATTATCTTATGATGTTCATTGGCTTAAAACCAATCCTGCCTAATAGGATAGTGGTGGCTATAGTTAGTAAAGAACCAAAGACACCAAAATGTATAGGTACTGAACTGAGTTCAGATCTAGATGACTATATAGGCTGATGAGCTTGGTTTGAAAATATTGTGTTTTCAATTTAAGACTCATAGTTTTGTAGATAAATAGAGGTAAAAACTGGCTGCTAGAGGGTTGCATTAGTTCCTAAGATCTAGGTGCAGTACTCTCAGATCCAATGTTTCTTACTGACTAAGGCCACAACCAGAAAATAGTCTGGGGATATTGGATGAGTTTTCACTAGATGGAGATTTTATGCACAAGCCTTCTGGCATCCATTGATTACTCTGGCTTGCACTGAGTGGTAATACTGTATGAAGACTTTTGCCTGTTTTAATTAATAATGATGTTATACATAAACATTCTTATACACACACACATATATATATATATATATGCTCAGAGTTAATGTTTAGATGTAGTTTCTGATCCCTACCCTTCACTGATGATAGCAAATTAGCTTGAAATCAGCTGATATAAAGGTGGAGCCAATGAAAGAGATAGTGAATTCTGACTCTTTTGATGTTTATGTAAACATACACTTGTACGGAGATTTTGGTAAAGCTCCATCTATTGATCATAAATGCAAGCAATAGCAAGTTATGTGATTTATAACTTGTTTTTGTTTTTCATAAATGTACCTTTGAAGGTTTTTGCAATGATATATATTGCAGAGGCTATTACTATGTGGTGAAACTGAACTGATATCAGACCCATATAGCTATCTGACTTTGAAGACATTATGTGCCTGAAAAATTCATGCTTTCAAACTGATAGGAACTTGTTTCATAAATGCTCAGAGTTAGTGTTTAGATCTAGTTTCTGGTCCCTATTCTTCACTGATGATAGCAAATTAGCTTGAAATCAGCTGATCTGAAGATGGAGCCAATGAAAGAGATAGTGAATTCTGACTCTTTTGACGTTTATGTAAATATACACTTGTACCGAGATTTTGGTAAAGCTTCATCTATTGATCATAAATGCAAGCAATAGCAATTTACGTGATTTATAACTTGTTTTTGTTTTTCATATAAATATATGATGAATACTGAATTTAGTAAACTAATGAGATGGTAGAAAGGAAAATGAACTGTACATGTGAAGGTAAACTACAAATTATCATTAGATAGTAACTAGCCATTTGTGTCACCATTCTAGATAGATATTGTTTTTGATGCAAATAGCTTTGGGTGTTGTTTTTTTTAATTTCATTTATTTATTTACTAAGTTTGGTGCAAGATCTTTCTAACTATGGATCAACTTTTAAATATATGCACAATAATTTAGATCTGAATTTTTTCTTTTTTTGCAATATTATATGAGTATGTGAGGTATAAAAAGGTGATGGAAAGAGATTTGGATGACTGAGAGTCTTTAGGCAGTACAATAAAAACTATGTGCTTTGCAATTACATTTAAAGGTTTTCATTTTGATTGTATTCATGGATAATTCTAATTAGAGATGCTTTTTTACCTCTCCACAACAATAGGAAATGATTCAAAACACATTGTTTAAAATGGCAGTGGAGGGAGAGGATTAAAGAGGTTTTTAAGTTCTGAGGAAGATTGCAGGGGCAATCAAAACTGTAAAAAGGTCAAGAAAAGATTGTCTGAGCATTGGTTAAGAAAGAAATTAAATGTGTTAAAAGTGGATATTACCATATCTGGAAGATTCCTCACTTATACAATAGATACAACTTGTAATATCACTAATGATAATAATGCAAAGCGTTTCATAGAGATAGTAATAAAAGTATTGCAATTTTTTAAAATTGACACTAGGTATGTACAAAAATATATAATCTTACATAAGCAAAAGATAGACTTTATAGTCAAGAATTGTTAACTTTCACTGGGAGAAAATTAATTGAATAGTTAAAGGATCTTATTTTTTTTATTCCATAGGTTTATGTTCATCAATTAAAAATAATCTGCGTAGTATTGATATTTGTTTCAGAGATAAATTTGATAGTTTTTATTTTGGTAATTTGTAGATATATTGATAAAAAGTTTATGATATTAAACATATCTTAGCATATTTATCAGTGTTTATGCGACAATGTTAGATTCTGATCTTTTATTCTTTATGGCTTTAATTTACGTGTTAAGAAAAACAAACAATGATCAAATTATCTGTTATTATTGAATTATTGCTCGACTCATGGATTATTTATCACAATAATTTGTTTAGACAAAAAATAATTATAAATTATTTGGACATATTCATTTTAACGTAATGTGTTATTATTAGAAATTAATGAGTAAAAAAATTTACATTCGTGCATATACATGGAGATAGATAAACAAAATGTATAGATTTAATACATTCTAATGTTAAAATAATAACTGCATTAAAAATAAATTCTGTATGAAATATATTGATAGGAAATTTGATATTTTTTTTAACAAAACAAATATATATATATATATTTTCAAGTGTCATAGCATCGGCCGGGACACGAACCCGCAACCCGGGCAACTGCAACGCAGTCGCGTTGACCTCTCGCTTTTTGTAATGAATAATGCAATTTTCAGTTTGTATTTATAATCAGTTTATGTTATTGAATCATGAAATTTTACTTTGAAGAGTATGCTTTTTTTTTTCTTATGTGTCATAGCATCAACCGGGAAGCGAATCCGCTAACCCGGGACAACTGTTTGTAAAGCAACCGTCGCTGACCTCTCGACCACCAATGCTAGACAAAGAGTATGCTTTTAGATGTGATAAGTCTCGATTTACTAAAACCAATTCCCAATTGGTTTTCTGTTTATACTTGTATTATTAATATGCTTAAAAGAGATGATGTAGTAGAATATTGTTAAATAAATAATGAAATAAAAGAAGAATTTGATAAAGCTTTAAAAATTTAAACGCAGAAATTTAGCAAGTGATAATTCTTTTTAAGAATTATGGGGAAGTTAAGATCGCAAACGAAGTATTTTCATTGTTGATCATGCTCATGTTTAAAACTTTTTTGCAACAATGAAAGTAAAATTTGGTATTAAAAAAGAGTATCATAATCCTATTTAATCAATGTATATCATTAATATAATAGGCATATATGACATTAGAAAATATTTTGAATATTTTTTAATGATATATCCATTTTTTTTTATAATAACCATCTTATAAATTAATAAAGATAGATAGATAGATAGATCCTTTTTACCAAATGTCATTCATCTTAGAGGATATGAAGCTCTTATAGCTATCTCAAACAAATGGATGGATTCACATAAAATTAAATAGATAAAAGAATGTTTAAAGTGAATAAATATTTTATTAAAAATGTAATTGTAATTACCCTGATTTTCAGATTTTCAAACAGACTTTCAGTTCTACTGCAAATTAAAAATAAAGTCTATAGAAAATATAGGGGATTTGAACACAGACTTTCAAACAGCCTTCAACTATCCACATTATCTCGTACCACTAATACACATGACCACATATATGTAGAAAAGATACATAATCACCAACATACATATTTTGTGCTTAACCAGCACTCATCAGTTGGTTCAGATTATCATCTTACACACATATATACAATCAGTGCTCAGTTTATATTAAGATAGAAGATCTACATACTTTAATGGACAGGTTTCAATCCATTCCAACCTCCAATTCTTCAGCCATCCATACCATTGAAAATCTAATAATGGAAAGCTCAAATCACATGCTGATACCAATACTATTGCCATACCCACATTGACCTCAAGTCCCTCTGACCCCTCATGTATAGGATCTTACCCATTTAAATACATAGAAGAGAGATGGGCAAGAAGCAGGCCTAATGTGTACAGCCATTCTTCATATACCTGGAGCTTAATTGTAAATATAGAGGATTTGAACACTGACTTTTAAGCCCCCTTCAACTATCCACACTATCTCATACCACTTATGCACATGACCACACACCTGTAGAAAAGATAAATAATCACCAATATACATATTTCATGCTGTACACACTCCCCAGTTGGCCCAGAACAAATATATTTTAAATGTCTTTAGGAAAACTTCCAAACAATATGTTCATTTCCTGGGAATAAACTATTAATTTTTATTTTTTTCTAAGTTTCCATAAAAACACTTATTTCGTGTACTTTATTTGTCTTATGCATTACTATAGGCTTACTATAGTCGTCAAAAGAAAAAAAAGTTTCCACGTTAAATTCATGCAATAAGGTTTAGCAATTTCTTTTCATTTCCAAAGCTTATTACTAAAATACTATATAAAAAAAGGTACTGTGGTATTAGAGTTGCGACATAAAGAAAGGGTTATAATCGCTTAATCATTAAATTAATTAGGTTATTAAATCAAAAACATATTTTAAAATCTACATTAAAAAAAAAAACAATTTAACAAAAAAAAAAAAGCATTAATGTGAAGAATAGTTAAAATGCGTGTTTAAATCAAATTGAGTGTGTGTTTGCACGTGCATATTTTGCACAATCTATTTTAATACATTGTACAGGTTTGCACTTGCATTTATATATGTAATATATGCAGGATTCGAACTCAGACTTTTACAAGACCTACAACTCTCAGTGCCATTTTATATTGCTGACTCACCTGATCACACACATGTTGAAAAGATAAATAATCACCAATATACATATTTCGTGCTAAACCAACACTCATCAGTTGGTTCAGATTACCATTTCCACACATATATACAATTAGTACTCAGCTTTATATTAAGATAACCAATCTTAATACTTTAATGAGTGCTGGTTTATCACGAAATACATGTATTGGTGATTATTTATCTTTTCAACATGTGTGTGATCAGATAAGTCAGCAATATAAGATGGCACTGAGAGTTGTAGGTCGTGTAAAAGTCTGAGTTTGAAACCCGCATATATTATATATATAAATGCAGGTATAAGCCTGTACAATGTATTAAAATAGATTATGCAGAATATGCACGTGCAAACACACACTCAATTTGATTTAAACACGCATTTTCACATTAATGCTTTTCGTATTTTTTTTTTGTTAAATTGTTTTTATAATGTAGATTTTGAAATATGTTTTTGATTTAATAACCTAATTAATTTAATGATTAAACGATTATAATTCTTCATGTCGCAACTCTAATACCACACTACCAAAAAAAAAGCTTGGATTTTCATAGATGAAATGACTCTTTATTAATAAATAATTTAGAATAATTCAAAGTCTGATATCTTTGGTATACCATATCTTTTTTTTAAATTTGTAATATAAAATATCTAGATTTGAGATTTTTTATCAAATGGAAATATTTGATTGCATTTTGTTAAAGATGATAAATTGAAAATTATACCATTGATTCACACCATGGATCAAAGATGAATTATAAAAATTTTAAATATAAAAATGATAATTACCTGATAGAAATTTTGCTAAATTGCAAAGAAAATTAACAAGATTATTAAATCGGATATGGGATGACATTTAATGTATCTTTTGGAAATTATAAAAAAAGAGATTGATAATAAAGATAGAAGAAATGGATTAAAATTTCATATTTACCTAAGTATACAAAATTTATTAAAAGGAAAAAATATTTGGATGAAAATATTAATTGGGATGGCAATAGTGAAATTTAGATAAGTTAATAACTAATTATAGGTTAATAGATGAGATCAATATAAAGGGAATGGTTTTAAAATTACTTGTAAATTTTGTAATATGGTTTATTATGGGCAGACACAAACAATTGAGCGAAGAGCTAGGAACATAATGGTGCTATCGATAGGAAAGATGATAGTCAGCATTATATGTTCATTATTTCAAACTGGACATAAAATTAATTGTACTGATAGTATAAGGGCTTTAAATTATATAAAAGATGTTAATAGAGCGATTATATGAAACAAATTATATTATGTATATAAAACTAATTGTATGAATATATATAAGGGTCTATTGGAATGAATAATAATGGTTGATGAAAAAAGAATGGATAGATAGCTGATGTGGATGATTGTTTGGAATGCATTTTCGAAATGAAGATTTAAATTATAGTAGAGTTGTATAAGTTATATGATAATATAGGCTGTCCAATTCAGTTTCAGCTGTTCTATATGAATTGTTTATACTAATTGTATATTTCTTTTATTCTTTTGTCTTTTATTTTTACTTATCGTATTAACATAGATGTCGCTTGTATATTAGTAGATTTGAGACATGTTTGAAAAGGGCAAAAAATAAATTTGCCGAAAAAGGCTTTTTATATAATTAATATAAGTGTTATGTTTTGTTGTTTATAAATATGTTTTTATAACATTTTATTTGATTTCTTTGGTATACCATATCTTTTTTTTAAATTTGTAATATAAAATATTATACAATTAATGAAACATATTTAAGACCTTTGTTCAAACAGTCAAACTTCCATTATCCTTTAAGTTTATTTTTTTATTTCTACCAAATTTATTAAATCAACTTCCGGTTTATTAAATGAAATGCTAAAGATAAAAAATAATAAGTTAAATAAAATACTGTTATATGATTATTGTTATTAATATTTTTATTAATAATTTATTTATCATATGTTTTTAAATGTAAAATAATAATTACTAAATTTTCGCAATATATAAAAAAGATAATATGGCGAAAATGTTTTAATAATTCTCGTCAATATGAATTTACATGCTTTATCTTATATTCACAACAAAATTACACAAAAGTTATAAAAATAAAATAGAAAGTATATTACTAATAATTTTTAAAACATTATTATCTAAAGGTAGTATTATCAAAAACGATGAGAACAACTTAATATTTATATATAACCAAGAAATAAATACATCATAAACTATACATAGACATGCATGTACATAAACGCCCATACAATATACTTTGAAAATTTATTAATATGTATAAGTAAATTGCATGTTTATTAAACATCATGTATAATATTAATACATGTAAAAAAAATTCCTTATTGTTTAACAAAATATTTATAAATAAAAACATTGAATAAGTAAATAATTTTTCCATCTACATTTTAAATTATTATTTACACACTCATATACTTGTATAATAGAGAATTTGAACACAGACTTTCAAGATGCCTTTGGCAATCTGTTCTATCTCATATAACCGATACACTTACATGCAAAAAGATAAATGCTCTCCAATATACGTATTTCATGCTGAACCAGCATTTATCAGTAGGTTCAGATCATCATCTCCCATACATATATATAATCAGTGCTCGGTTTGTATTAAGATAGCAAACCTTCAAACTTTACTGGATAGACTTCAATCTATTCTATCCTCCAACTCTTCAACATATAAATTAATGCTGGTATTTGAAAATTATTACAGCTTTAGGTTGTATCCTGCCCATCTTCCTTCTGTGTATTTAAAGAACAAAGTCATATGCATGAGGGGTCCGAATGACTTAATGTTAGCATGAGCATGACGATAATATCACTATCAACAAGGGTATACCATTATCAGACTTTCCATGGGGTGGCTGGCAGAAGAGTTGGAGAGTGTAGTAGATTGAAGCCAGTCCATTAAAATTTGAAGGTTTTCTATTTTAATATAAAAACGAGCACTGATTATATATGTGTGGGAGATGATGATTTGGACCAACTGATGTATGCTAAGTCCAGCATGAAATAGGTATATTGGAGATCATTTATCTTTTTCGTGTGTATGTGGTCATGTGTATCGTTATATGAGATAGAGTGAATAGCTGAAGAGAATTTGAAAGTCTGTGCTCAAATCCCCTATATTACATTTGAACTCCAAGCATATAAATTATGTTGGTATTTTAAAATTATATATATGTGTGTGGAATTTAATTTTTTTAAAAACCACCATTTCCTTAAATAGAACAATGGAAATATTTGGAGACGAATGCTCCAGATTTTTCTTGGGCTATGATTTATATTATAATTATTATAGAAGACCGGTAAAATAAATGGCATAAGTTAATGGCAATTTATTTAGTTTTGATTTATTATATGGAATAATTTAAATAAATCATTTGTCTTCTGAATGGCAAACTTGATCTTGGGGTTGAAAATAGGAGATTGAAAAAATTATCAGGAGAACATCTAAAGAATTCAACATTAATTACAAAATAAATATGGCTTTTTTCTTTTGACTTTTAAACTATATGATTATCTATTGCTAACAACCAAATGACCTAAAAACTGATAACATCAATTACAAGACTCAGGAAAATAAAATGGACAATTTCATTGGAAGCAAAGAATACAATAGAATGATTTCTGCAAATAAATCTAAGAATCATCAGTCTAAAGAAAAAGAAAGTATAGGAATGAATTTTTATCAATTGCTGGATTGCTAGATTGATTTCTACTCAATAAGCAAGGTAAGTGTAAATTAAATCATAAAGTGATCACAAGTAATTTTATTATCAAAATAATTATATATATTTATTATCCATTCTACTATTATTTAGTATTGCTACTATTATTATTATTTTGGTGTTTAATATTCCAAAAGTTTTGATGTTAGGTAATTTAAATGTTCACACATACATTAATTAGATGCATATGGGCACAAATTTATTATAATATTTTTGAATATATTTTAAACAAACGAAAGATATATATGATCGCTTAAATACTTCAATTCTAATACACTGAAATGAGTGAAACAAAATTAGATTAAAATAAAAATTGTACTATAAAGATTTTGGTATAAATCAATATTAAACTTCTCATATACAACATAAATGATATTTACAGAAATAAGATATCAGATAGGATTAAATAATTTTTTTTTATAAATTATTGGGTTTTTTTAACATACTACATTTACTTGCACAAATAATGATAATCAGTACTCTGTTGTGCATTAAAACACACTTAGACATACATTTACACATAGTTATAAATAATAAAGTAAATTCATTTCCTGCAGCATAGAATTTTCTGAATAGGGGGGGGGGGCAACAGTATTATTAGTTTTTCTTTTTTGGAAAAAACAAAAATAGGAAATTAAAATATATTTATTGACAGTTATATTTAATTGATAAGAATGAAACAGTCTTGTTTTACTAATGATTGATAGATTTACATATGCAATAGTATATGTATACATATCAGACATTATTATTTTTATTTATAAAATTTTATTTTCTGTTTTTCTGTGGCTATAAGATCTTGTTATTGTACACATAGACTAATTCATCAATAGCAGCCAGGATTATTATTATGTCCACCAGAATTTTTATCAGAATTTAGCTGAGAAGCTTAGATAGGGTAATTGAATTGGTATACTCAATAAAAGATACCACAGATTCAAATTCTTATATGAAAATGATTTCTGATACAAATGAACTGCTACCAAAATAATATATATATATATATATATATATATATATATTGTACCACTTCTGTTACATCACGTGCAATACCATAGGGTATGTACACAAATATATATAAAGTTGAAAGGAAAAATAGAAATAAACTCAGATATAAATTTTGTAGATATTTTTCTACATTTCCTGAAATAATTACAACTATAAAGGCTTAAATAATTCTGGATTTAATTTAAAATAAAATGTTGTTATATATAAACATTTAAAATGGTCTAATAAATATTTTTATTGAATTCTCATTTTAAAATTAAAAACCAAACCGGTATTATGATAATAGATCTGATAATTGTAAAAATTTCTGTTATCTACTTTTAAAAATCTTTGATAAAATTTCCAAAATGTAACTTTTAATTTAAAATGCTTTTGAAAGAATTAGAAAGATAAGAACAGTTTTCAATTAATGTGTTTTTGTCACCTCAGCAGTCTAGCTATAAAAGAATTGATAAAAAGATTATTTTAGTCTTGACTAATATTTTTTTTGGAGAAGAATTGGCAGTGATTATAGCTATACAGGAGTAGCTGGTCACTAGAGTGGTCTAGATCAAGACAGAAAACTGCCATGAATATATAAGACTTCAAAGAGAACAAGTCCAAAAGTTGCTCTATAGTTCACAATGGTGGAGTTTGAATTTGCATGGAATGAAGGATCAACTTCAAGTGCTTCATAGGTACAAATATGAAAAAACATCTTTCTGGCCTGAAATTTATCAAATCGGGGACAGAAGGGAGAATGCCAACCATATCTGAAATATACTTTTCCCAATATGACTATAAACCAATCTCACTATGACCAGCAAGCTCACCAAGAGAATTCCTTAGCTTGATAAAAAATTAGTTATACAGATTCTATTTTAGCAATAGGCAGAGAAGCACAGATACATGTACATACACTAGTGACATTATATATAATGAGAACTAAAGACATTTTAAAGAACAAGTAAATAATTTTACTTGAGTTAAATGTCTAAAAATGAAGATTTAATTTATAGATATTGTTATATTTGTTTATTCAAGAGAATAAGTGAAAATATTTTAAAACTATATTTTTAAATTTAAAGACATTTCTAATTATTCAATTAACAGTAATCCATTCAAGATTGACTTTATTTTAAAAAAACAAAACAAAAGAGAAACTCTTTTTAGATTAGAAAAAAATATATGTGCTGTATTATTTTTAAAGACATTTATAAATTTTAATCAACAGTGACCTGTTAGAGAAGAACCTGTTATAGGATAGAACTTTTTGGTTTTTTTAAAACAAACTGTAAACTATATAGAATTTGATAATTAATTCATATCATCTATATTTTTATTGATACACATCTGCATGTGTGAATTTTATGTATATTTTCTAAATGAAACTGATTATGAAATGTATTTTTAATAATTTTATTATTTTGACAAGTTAAAATATATGGTATAGACATCAGTATGCACCTGCAATTCAATACACACACACATGTATGTTAAATATATTACTAAATATGTATAAAACTGAATTTAATTTATAGATTTATAACAATTCAAATATTAAATAATAAATTATAATGGACATGAGTGTGATGATATGTAGAGAAATTATCAGATCACATGTCTGTGTGCATATATATATATATATATATAAATAAATGAGTGTCAAGTAAAGACATATGTAAAATTTAATCCTTTTTTAAATTTTGTTAAATGTCAATTGAGATGTATTGATTGTATGTAAGCCTATTAAAAGGTTTCGCAAATCAATATAATAACTGGAATTTTGTATTAATCATGTAGATTAGAATGTGATAGGTTTTGTTATTGTATGTTAAACAAAATCAGAAAACTTATATTTAATTTGATGCCTTATGAATCATGGGAATTGGCTATTTCAGAATTTAAACAGAGGCTGAAGAATGATAATATGATTTATTTGAAAGAAGATAAAGATCTGTAAATGTATTTAATGACAAAATATCAATATAGTGATAAAGTTAAAATGCAAATGGAAAAAATTGGGTTCTTTCTGATTGAAGAATATAATATGGATGGCCAAAGAATAAAATTTATTAACAATACTTTAAAAAGTGCTAAAAATAAAAATTTAAGTAATAATGTGTACTATATGATATATCCTTCCTGTGATGTATGTCCTCATATTTTTGCAAATATAAAATTACATAAAGAAGGCAATCCTTTGTGAATTATGATAGATTTTTGTAATTCATTCATGTATCAGAGTTCTAAATATATTGGTAAGCTTTTACAAGAGTTTTTAGGATTTGAGGAAAATACTATTGCTTCATCTTTTGACTTTGTAAATAGTATTAAAAATTTAGTGATTAATGAGAATAATATTATTGCTTCATTAGATGTAACAGAAATGTATTGGATGAATTGATGAATAGATTCCATAAAAATGATTGAATATACATTAAAAGTAAAGGTGTTTGTAAATATATGATAAAGTTTATTGTTGATTCTTTAAAAAATTTTGATGTTAACATTGTTGTTTTTTTTGAAGGTCAATATTATTAAATGTCTAAAGGTTACCCTATAGGTCTGCCTGTAGTTGCACAAGTTTGCAATTTTATGTTGTCTACACATGAGAATGGTCTTTTAAATATGTGCTCTTTTAAAGACATTAAAATGTAAAAAAAAGTATGTGGATGATGTTTTTGTTTGTGGAAATCTTGTAGAGGAATTAAATAGTTTGAATGGTTTGAAATGGACTATTGAAAATGAGCAGGACAAAAATATTAAATATTTGGATTTAATTATTATAAGATATAGCAGTATATTAAATTATAAATTAATAATCAAGCATTGCAAAAAAGGTATGTAGTAATTGTAAATCAAAAGTACCAATTATGCATAAGATGGCAAGTTTTGGATCTTTTTTGTTTCGTAATGAAAAATTATGTCATTACCAAAGTGATAAATTGAAAAATATTGAGCTATTTGCTAAAAAACTGATTGATGTTGGTTATAAAATGGAACAAATAAATAATACTTTATGTCAATTTAAAAAGAGTTATAATGGTTTAAAGGAAATGTAGATTGATAGTAAACAATGTATATCTATATCATTTATTTCAAATCTACAAGTGAAAAATTTTAAGGATATATATAAGAGCAAGTTTAATGTTTCATTCTATGTTCCAAACAATGTTAATAAGTTAGTGAATAATTCTAAGGATGTCATGCCTGTCAAGCAGAAAAGTAATATTGTATATCAAATTTTTTGTGAGTGTATGTTATCATATATAGGTGAATCGAGGTATACTGAAAAGAGATTAAAGGAGCATGAATTGTTATATAAGATGTACAAAGTAAGAATAATGGTGTAATGACTGCTTTAGGTTTCTTTGATCATGAAAAAATTCATGAAGAGAAAAAACATAATAAAAGGAAAATTAAGGAGGCAACTTTTATAAATAGGAATAAAATGTATTTAATAAATAGACAAGTGACTAACATTAAAATACAGGATTCATGGGATTTAAATTGATGATGTTTGCTACTGCTGTGTTTTTTTTTAATTTAATGACAGTTGAGTCAGGGTTAAGAAATTAACTGAAAGTACTTCTGTGGATTGAAAGACTGTTTATAATAGTTTATTACTGATAAATTTATTATTTTTATTATGATTACAATTTTGTTCCAATTAATGACCATTTTATTTATATGTATATATAACTATTTATGAAAAATGAAAGCTTGCATGTTCATGTATATATAACAGTAGGCACATAATATTGTTTAAATTAACACACATTAACTGTATTGTCAAAAAGAATCAATTAATAATTATAAATTTAACAATTAATAAAAGTACCAATATATTGTAACATATATAAATATGTCGTTACATTAATTTAAAATAAAAACTTAAAAGTTCGCAAATAAAAGTAAGAAACTAAACGCGAAAATTAAAATGTTTGTTAAACGTATATACATTCGCACAGATGCCAAACTTAAAAATTTTTTAAAAAAAAACAAAACAAATAAATAAGTATTTGAACGTACTTTTTTATAAAAAAAAAAGTACAAGATTTAAAAATAAAAACAGGTATTAATTAATTCTTGTAATCTGTAAATGGAAATGATTGTTTATAAATTGTTTGAAAAGCAAACTAGCCATGGGCTCTTGTATAATTAAAATGATCTGATGAAAGATAGATAAAAAAAAAAGAGAAATTAGCTTGACCAATGGAAGCACCAAGCCTCAGCCCGGACCCGAACGAAAATTTGGATTAGTGACGTCTTTGTTCGTTCAATTTGGAGATTTACTATAAAAAGAGAAATATTGAGTTCCAGACAGTTTTTTCGGGAGTTCCAGCATTGTGTGTTTGAGAATTGTGGTAGGACGCACATACCACACTCTCTATTTAAAAGAAAAATGAAAAGACTGTGATACCTTGAACCAGCTATTGCCATCTCCAAGACATTATCTTCCAATGGAGGCATCCCGGGAATTAAAAGCAGAAACCTGGACTCTTCTACCATAAGCTATATGAAATGAACAATTATTAAAATCAATTACGAACTTTCATCAAGTTTTACAAATTAATAAACAAGCCAACTTAAATGTTAAAATGGACTCTTATCTGACATTTGTAAGTTTTTAAATCAAATTAATGTTTAATTTTATATGTTTTCCGATTGATAAAAATCATTTCCATTTTTTTTTCTTTCTTATTGTATAAATTGTTTATTGTTTAAATTTTAATTGATGAAATTTAAGGTTGGGTATAGATGTTGCATAGATTCGTTAGCGGTTGATAATGTTGTGGTTTTCACATTCGATTAGAATATATGTCAACGATATCACTGCAAGCATCTTACGATGAATGCTAATGGGATTTGTATATTCCCTATGCAAGTGACGTTTATCGATGCTTTTGTATTTTGATTGGTTGTGTTTAATTTGGAATGTTTTTGACCATGGAATCTGTGCAGCTGATCTGTACTCAACATTTTAAAACAAATTTTATAAAATGCATTTGTGCGAATGAATCTAAATGTTAAATTTAAGTCAGGCGTGAATGGCTATATAGATTTGTAAAGTTATATTAGGGGAGGGTAATCTTAGGTTATTTGTGTCGTTGTTGAATTGGGTCAATGGATTGGATATATTTGTGTAATTAGTAGATGTAGTATAAGTTTCGCTATGTGCAGAATCGCTGAATACACCACACCAACCCTTTGCCTATGGATGGGATTGTAAGTCGGCAAAAAGGATCGCGGTCCCTTTCCTATGGAGTTTTTATTTTATTGTTCTTCTTGCTATACAGACGTCATATCCCTGTATTGGATAAGAGTCAATGTTTTCTCTAACTATACTGTTCAGATGTCCATTCCTGACAGTATAGTATATTTGTGCTGTTGTATTTTCATGCTACATTGAATACATAAATGTATCAGATGGATTGATGCCAGTTTGACTGCGAATTTTAGCCTAAGGTTAAATCAGGGAAGAATATTTTCTTTTCAAATGCAAATCTATGTAGTCTATTCATACTTGACCATCTAAATAAAATATTAAACTCATTGAAATTTATGTAAATGTACAATTAAAGAGTAATATAAAAATCGAAAAATGTTAAACCTATTCCTTGAATTTAGAATGATTTTATATGTGTGTAAATAAATATTTTATGTGTTAATTTCTGGCAGTGGCTTTTATTTATTGATATTTAAGATATAAATTAAGATATAGATTTTTATCTCTGCGTCTCCGCTGAGCTAGTGACTTGGGCTAACGATCGGAATATTTAAATAAAGTGGAATCTTAACAGCGCGTATCTGCCTACTTTATAAATTTTTCTAGGTTTAAATGCCTAGATGACGCCTTGTAAAGCAGATATTGTTTTTGCGGTTAGATTCGATCTTCACTTTCATTTCGATCGTTATAATATATATATACTTATATAAATCTCTTAATTTGTTATATTTCTTGTATTTTTAAACAAAATATTTTCTCTTTTAACTTATTAAATCCAAAGTGCTTTCAATAGCTCCTATTCAGAAGTTTAAAGTTTCAACTGAGTTTGCACAGAATCGGTAAATCATACACATACGGGTCTTAGACAATTCAATCTACCATTTTGTTACAATTGAAATGAGGTATGTATTTTTTTTCTATGATGAAATTGGGATTTTTTTAAAAATACAATTTTGAATTTTTTTTCCTCGCTGTTTTTAGATTTACTAACCGAAAAGCTTTTTTACAGTTGAATTGCATTCTCTTATCACTTGATATGGATATGAAATTGGCTATGTGTGTTTATAAACCTTCTTTTTCTAGAAGCTCATTTTCATGGCAATTCAGATTTGGAAGCTATAATGTCAAAAAAAAACGAGTTGGAAGCTGCAATGTCAAAAACAGGATTGGAGTCACTTTTATCTGCAAGGACAGCCATGACAACCACATCTGATGCATTCTTAACTGGATTCAAATTTGAAATGGAATATAATATTTAGACAGATACTGTGAGTATTAAATTAGTTTTATTACTTATTTTTTATTAATTACAATTTTAGACAATTTACATTTCAATGATATAAAAACATACGCATCCAGACTCCATTATTATATACGTATATTTAGTGCAATAGGCAAGATATATTATGATTTTATTTGAGTATTCAATTAGTTTTATTATGTATTTTTATTACTTATTTTGATAAAATTGACTTATAAGGGTTACAACTTTTCACCCTCTATTTTTAAAAAATTAACTATATTTTGTTTTCATCCTACCTGCAGGAATTTGCATTTATTTTTTAAAAAATGGACTATATTTTATTTGGACTATGTAATTGTAAAGTATATCTAACTATAAATGTATTTTTTACATGAATGTTAATAAAAAAATTTTTAAAAAACTTACATTTTTATGTGCAATTTTGAGCTAGGTTATAAACAATTAAATATTAACATTCACATGTAGCAAAACTTAACAAGTGTCACAAAATAAATTGTCCCTGCTGTCAAAATTATGAATTACTTTTGCCATGTGTAATTTTTGCAGTGTCAAGAATGGCAGAGAAAATTTTCATCACTTTTTGGTTCCTTAAAATGAAATTTTAGATGTTGTGGCTGTTCTGGCAGAAAGCTGGAACACACATTGCTTGCTGGAACAAATCCAAACTCCAGAATTGACCATGAAATGGCTGTCCAGGAGGTCTTATTGAAGAAAAGTATGCCATGTCTGTGATGCAGTATTCAGTGTTTTCTGGTGAAATATTTGGACAGCTTAGATAGTGTTAGATGGCAATGCAGAATATGACACCAATGTACATCCATAAGAAGTGGGTCATTTTTTTCTGAAGCCATCTGTTTTGAACATTATTGTTCATATAATGTTTTGTTGAGCAAATAATTTGCCAATGCACTTTATTATTTGTGAGACTGATGTTAGCAAATGAGTGGTCATAGACTGGTGTCATTTTTTCCAGAAAGAATGTGCAACATATTTCAACAGAAATCCAGCACTTGTTGGCTGATTTGATGTTAATGGTAAACCATGGATAGTGAAGATCGATGAGTTGTATTTCTTTCATTGAAAACATCACAGGGGGCAATGAGAGAAGGCCATTGAATGTTTGGTGGGATAGAGAGAGGGTCAAGAAAGTGTTTTTAACAGAAATTGAAGATAATCAACTGCCACTCTGGAACTACTCATACAGCAACACATTTTACCTGGTACACATATAATCACTGATAGCTAACTGGTGTGCATATAGCAATATAAGTGGTCTAGATAATGGGATATACCTTCACTCTGTTGTCATCCACCAAGACAACTTTGTTGAACCAGATGACAAAGTTATCCACACTAATAATGTGGAAAATATGTGGTTGAGAGCAAAACATAAGCTAAAATACCAATTTGGTACTAGCAGAGCTTTGTTTTCATCCTATCTGCAGGAATTTGCATTTAGGAGTATGCATGAAGATACCATCATTTTCAGGAATTACCTTATGTGCATAGTTCAAAACTGTGCATAAAAATGTAGTTTTTTAAAAATATTTTTTATTAATCTTCATATCAAAAATACGTTTATAGTTAGATATGTTTTACAATTACATAGTACAAATAAAATATAGTTCAATGTTTTAAAAATAGAGGATGAAAAGTTGTGACGATTATAAGTCAATTTTATCCTTATTTTTTATTACTTATTTTTGTTATATAATTAAATATATGTAGAAAACAATAAATATACTATAGAATTTTAGACAATTTACATTTCAATGATATAAAAACATACACATCCAGACTCAATCACATACCCTCACCCATCCACTCTCATACATCATCTTCCACATATATATAATCAGTGCTCATAATAAATTTGTTTATTTTGATGTTTATTGATTTTACTTAGTTTTTAGTCATTTTATCTTAGAGAAATTTTTGTTTGATATTTATTTTTGAGTACACTTTATTTACTTGAAACGAATACATATTTTAGGTGGCTTCCCTTCCCCAATAATATAATAATTAATTATATTTTTAAATATATTACAATTTTTCTCTTTGCATAATATCTCATAAGCTGTTCTTACCGTTTGATATTTATTTGAGTACACTTTTTACTTGAAAAGAATATACATTTTCAGTCACATCCCACTTTTCACTAATATAATATAATACTTAATATATAATAATATTATAATATAATAATATAAAACATTTCAATTTACTAAAGTTCTCTTTGTATAAATATCTTGTAAACTATTACTGTTATTTTTTTTTCTCACTAAAAGCCAAAGTATTTCTAACAGATACCCTGCGTGGAAGGACAATCAAACATTTCTAGAAGATACCTTCATATAGAAGAATAGGATCTGGGACAGCTAGAAAAATTGAAGTTAGCAATCACATTGTTTTTGTAATTTTTTCAATGCAAAATTACCTCAGGTAAGACATTATAAATCATTTTTATCAGCAATTATGACAAATGTTATGAAACTGTATATAAAATTGTAATTTTAGCATTTAACTTTCAAAATTTAGAATTTGTGAACCAATGTAAAAATAAAGATGTTTAAATGAGTTAAAAATTTTCTTTCTTATTTTTTTTGAGATAATGATTATTTTAACAGCTTTATTACATTCTTTCATATTTGCTCTTTCTAAAAATGTATATGTATATATTTATTGTAATAAAATGGAAAATATATTATAAATTATATTTCTTGTAATTTTTTTTAAAATTAAAGATGGTATCTTGGGATTCTAAGAGTTTTAATCTATCTGTAAATTACTTTATTTTCTTAATTTTTATAATTAATTGAAGTTTTATCTAGTTATGAAAAAAATAATATTATTTGCTAGATATAAATTTAAACATTAATTAAATCATTTTTAATACTCTCATTAGTCACCTATATTATTTTATACTATTTCTCTATTCATAAAATCATATTTCCCATAAAATTTCTTTGTTATAGAAGAATTGCATAAATTTTCTTAATAAAATGAAAAATAAATGAGAACCATCATAGAGATAATACTATCCTATAACTTTATTATATATGTTTATATTGTATCTTTTTATAAAGAATTAGAATATTGTTTCAATGAGTTGTGACTAGAACATATTCATCACTAGTCATGTTCATTCACAGACATTTAAGACAATAATTTGTAATGTTCGTCACATATTATATTAAAGCTAATAATAACTCTTCATACTTATTATATATTGGTTTATTGATATATGTTTTATCTATGAATTTGGATAGAGCTTTTGAATGATTCTTTTAAAGTAATAATAATGATAATATTAACCATATTTAAATTCACACACGAGAACAAAAAAAATCCATTTTTTCACATTTTATATAATATATACTTCTGTCTGTTAGCTAAATGCAATTGATTTAAGAGGAAATACATTTCTATAATATTATAAATAAATGTCAACTCATAACAGTCTTAAAAAAGACTTCATTTATATTTGATTTTTATGTTAAAATAAAATGACTAAGATTCCATTTATTTGAAAATATGACTAATATATGCCACTATTATAATAAAAATTTAATAAGTAAAAATTCTACTTACTTATACAGATATTTGAAATAATAAAATCTTTATACAACTTGAATAGAATTTGAGATTTAAAATAATAAAATATTTATATAACTTGAAAAAGAATTCGGGATTTTTACTCTTTTACAAAAAATAAATAAATCTTAATCTAAACATTAAATGTCTGCCCTCAGATTAATATAAAAATAACAAAACAATGGCATATATATATTTCCTTCTAATTTAAAATCTTCCCATATAATGATAAGGAGATTTATGCTATTCCAAATATTGATATTATAATATCTTTTTCGATATTTGTATATTTATTTAACGTATTCTAAAATATAGCAAAAATGTTCTATTTATAAATTTATCCTATATTTACATTTATTTATATTTTTTAATGAATATACATAAAATTTAAATCATGTGATAACGACCCAAGTTTACCTATACCATAAATCTTTAATCTATTGTCAAGACAACCTCTATAAGTAAAAGGTGAATTCCTATCTTTTATTCTGGTCTAATATCTTAAAATAGACAAGAAAGTTGACATTTGACCTATAATAGAATGAAAAATAGATTAATAATAATCATTTTAAAAAGTTTAAAAGACCATTGCTATTCATTATTATATAGATAAGAAACCTAATTTTGCACATAGCTAAATCATGCATCTTATGTAAATAATAATGAACAGTAGAAGGGTTTGAACATTTCAAAAATAATTATTAATCTACTTTCAAACACAAATTATATTTGCATGTTTAATGGGTTATTTTTAAACTTCTAGGAATTTAAAAATCTCAAACTGTTACATTACAAATGTTAACTTTCTTGTCTATATTAAGATTTTGAACCAGAGAAAGGTGGAAATCTATCTTTTATTTGTAGATGTTGCCTTGACAACAAATCGAAGATTCGTCATATAGATAAGTTTAAGCTGTTGTCTCATGATTTATATTCCGAACATATCATCTAACTTTATGCAAAATCAGGTTTATGAAGTTAGATGATAGGTTGCAAAATCAGGCTTATTGTCAAGCGTTGGTTGTCCAGAAGTCAGCACAGCTGCCTTACAAGCAGTTGTCCCGTGTTAGCGGGTTCGCTTCCCGCTCGATGCTATGACACATGAAAAAAAAATCAGGCTTATTGATTAAATAATAATACAATATACTATATAAACAAATACGTATACACGTACACATTCTCATTTACGTTAAATCTTAACTAAATCATTATAAGTGGGTATGTATTTTGTTATTTAAAACATCTTTCAATTTAACTGAAAATATTATTTTCAGAATTGAACTTTTTTGAGAATAAAAAATCAAAACAATCAACAGAATTATAATAAAACTTAATAGTTTATATTTTTAGAAATAATTTTTGCAATCCAAATAGAAATATAAACGATAAAACTGTTTTACTATTTGTATTATGTATATAATTATATTTCCATATTCTAACATTCTCAGTTTTATACAAAATTTTTACCAACATAATTACAACTCGTCTATAGAGAACATTGGATTTTCACCAACCAAGAGAACAAGCTGGATTTAAAAGTGGTTTTAGTACAGTAGATCATATCCAAGTATTGAGAGAAGTTATAGAAAGGGCAAATGAATACGAGTTGCCATTATGCTTTGGATTTGTAGATTATGAAAAGGCCTTTGATTCTATAAACATTTCTTCAGTGATTAAAGCTTTGGATCATCAAGGTATAGATCCAGGATATTGTCATATTTTAAAGAATATTTATAAAAATGCAGCAGCAACAATTAAATTATATAATGATACTGGGAAAGTCAACATTGAAAAGTGTGTAAGACAGGGTGACTCTATATCTCCAAAACTTTTTACAGCAGTGCTGCAAGAAGTATGTTGTGGATTAAAATGGGAAGCTAAAGGAGTGAAAGTAAATGGAGATTATTTAAGTCATTTAGATTTTGCAAATAATGTAGTTGTTTTTGCAAATAATGCTTTAGAGCTGCAGGAAATATTGCAGGAATTACCAGATGAAAGTAGGAAAGTATTACTAAAGAAAAGTGTTAAAAAGACTAAAGTAATGTTTAATGGATTTTCTCAAAGTATAAAAATTAAGATTGATTATGATGAGTAATACCTTGGTCAGATTATTAATACAGATGGAAACATAATGGATGAAATTAATCATAGAATTAAGCCAATTTGCTTATATAATCATATACATCTAAACCGATTCAATATCTAAGTATTATTAATTTTTAAAAAACTATAGGCATCTCTATTCTTTGGGCAGGATTGGTTTAAAACCAATAAGATATCAGATCACTGCTACATATGTAATGCTACTCAACAACAAATATTTTTCTTTCAACAGAGTTATATTTTTTAGTGTAAGCTTTGGTAATCTTTAGATGATAGATCATAGAGTTTAAAAATACCTATTAAGTATTGTACAATTCAAAGTCCCAGAATAGAGGTGCTTTAATTATTAAAAAAGCTAAGAAGACTGTAATATATATATATATATATATATATATACAGTCTATCTATAGCTTTTTATATAGTTCAGTGTATATATATATATATATATATATACACTGAACTAGTTTCAGATTTATTTGACTATACAAGCAAGCTGCATTAGATTAAAAACAATATGTTTTTCAATTTGAGTGTTTGATAATAAAACAAAGAAATAAAAAATGGCTAATAAAAAAAATTTGCATTAGATCGAAAAGTTTCTTACTGATGAAAGCCATAATCTAGAAACTACACTTAGACAATTGGATAGCACAGCACTGAATAGGGATTTGTTAAGCAATAATCATCTGACATATATTGATTACTAAAGCTTGCACCAGGTAATATAACTACAGTGAAAGAGGAAAAATTGTTATTGAATAGCATTTTGTAAGTAGAAATAGTGATATTTAATGGTTTTATATATTAGTTTATTTTTTGCAATGTATCAACATTTCCTAATTTTATTTCCTTCTTATAATTAAATATTCAAATCCGTTCTTTATACTTTTGAAATATCTTTTCATATCTCATTATTTTAAAATAATATAACATTTCTGTTTCATTCCCTTTAGTTATGCATTCTCCTATAACTTAATTCTGTAAATTGCATTTCATTTTCATCTTTTTCTTCGCATGTTGTTCTTTATTTGTTAATATTTCTTTACTTTTTATAAATTATTTATCTTCATTTACTCACTTTGAGCAAGTTGAACTTCTTTAACTTCTTGCTGTTAAACTAAATTTTTGTCTAACTCATCATATACTTAAATCTTTTCTTACAAACTTTCTGTTATACTATTTAAATTAATTCCTTTTATGACTTGATCATTCTGCTGATCTTTCTTCTTTAAATTTTATAAATAAACTAGTATTTTTAGAGTCATTGTATGCTTACTATTTCTTTTATCATTTTCTTCATTAATTTTATTATCAAGTATTTTTAACTTTTCTGTATCCTTACCTGAATAATTCATTTGATTCAGTTATATTTCACCCATTTTAGATTGAATCATTTCTACAACACCACTTTGGCCTCTTTATTTGATTTTCTCTATTATTAGCTCACCTTGTTTATTCTCTACTATCTCCAAATTCATTTGTCCCTTTTGTATGTCTGTTTTTAATTCATGATGTATTCTTTCGATTGCAACTTCCAATTTTTAATGCTCTTGCTCACAGTTTGTCTTTCTTTTTTAACCTTGTATTCATATGTTTAATTTATAGCTGGATTTTTATGAAGCTTTCCATACTTTTTATTGTTGTTACTATTTGATATTGCCAATTTCAATATAGCTTCTATACACCTCATTTTGATTTTGAGAGTTTCAATCTTTTCTTGCTCTTTTTTATATCTTGTTTTAAATCCTATTAGTTCTTTTTATTAGATCTTTTAAATCTTTTTTTTTCTTCCACATTTTTTTTTTTTTTTTGCAGTTTTTATCTTTTTTCCATTTTGAATGTTCTAACTTCCATAAATTACTTCGTTTTTATTCCATTCTACATACTTACCCTCTTTGTCATAAATATTTTAAATTTGATTATCTTTTTCTATTTTATTTTTTACATTTTTTAAATATTTTCTCAGTCTGCTACTAAACTTCCTTCATCTGGCTCATGTCACATGTTTTTAGTTCTGGGCTTTTTACTTTGATTTTAAAACTTCATCTTCTTAAGCTATCTATTAGAATTCTATTTTTATTTCTTTAATATTTTTTGAAATTTTAATAACTTTTTTATTATTATGGAAAAAAAAATCCCTCTTATCTTGATTATTTCTTTTTTGAGAATTCAATTAATGAGTTTCCTTCTTTTATCTTGCTTTTTATCACTATTAAATTCTCCCAATCATATAAGTTATCTTATGGCAAGGTTTATAATCTCACTGGGAAGTAGACTTATTTTAGCATGACCTTTTTTTAGATTGAACATTTACTAATTTTCCTGTTTTTAAAATTGAGTTTTTTAATGAAAAAATCAATGTATGAAAATGCTGAAATATTTTAATGGTATCTTTTCTTTAAATTTCTGAGTTTCTGATGTAATATTTCTTGTATATGTTTTACAGCATAGTTTAGTAGCATTTTATAGTCATAATCTACATTCTACAATAGCAATCAACTAAAGCAAATAAAAATAAACAGTCATTCCATATTGATAACTTTGAATAAATACATAATAAACCAGAATTATTTCTCTTTAAAATAACATTTGTAAATCCAGAAAATGAAAATCTATAATATACTAATATATGTGACCAGAAATTTATTATTTGGTAAACATACTTTTTTGATAAGTCTCCTTGTATAGTGCACCTACTAACTTACCAGAAACGTAATATTCTCTGATGCAAGCATAAGAACAAGTATTACTACACTCCTGATATTAAAACAGTAGCAACTTTCTTCATACAATAGTGCTATCCAATGCAAACTATATTAATTAATGGATGATAGAAGGTTTGTGCATCAAAATGCTGATTTTATGACTACTCATACAATGCCAAACTAGATTCTAGCTAGTGGCTTTCATTAGTGATGAGCCTTGAATCTGAAAAACTATTCTGGGAAAATTGGATAAGTAAACATTAGATAGGGCTTTTGATTCACAAATCTTCTGACAACCATTGATTACTATCTCTTGCACTGAATGGCATTATCAGGTTGTGTAAACATTAATGGATTAACACATAATATTATTGAAATCTTTGGTTTAATAACTTTTTTCTCAACCAAGGGCTCTCAAAAACACATCTCACAAATACTTTATCTTACATCTCTACAATAAATCTTTGAGAAAATACAACTTATCATTTCTTAAATAACTCATTTAACACAAGTACCAAAAAAAATTAGATAGTACATTTTAAATGCTGGATTATTTGTTTATGACATTTCTCTGGTCTTACATATTTATTAGACTCCTCTCAGAATATATATTTACCAGAGATTCAAGAATTCTTTCTCTCAAAGATGTAAGTCTTATGATAAAAAAAAATTGTTTTATAATCTTTATAACAATGTATGGCCTTTCAATGTGGATTTTCTAACAAGAGTTAGATATTTTACTTCTCTGAGTGTAAGTTTTTGATGAACATATTCAGTAGCATCATTTTTATATAATTAATGGATGTTCATTGGACATTAAACATTCAATAAAATAATAAAATATCCATACATAAAATATAAGGAAATCAGAATAAATGAGTGAAAAATCACAGAGACCATAATAATGGCCCAATACATAATTTTATTTCAAAATTATATGCAAATAAAATATGAAACAAATAAACTAATGAATACCTACAATAAATAAATAAATATTTGCTAAAAGCACTGAAAATCCAGGAATTTTTATTTGGTTTGCTTTTGAGATTTGAAAAACATGTAATTAGGCTTTTTCAATGATAAGAGTATGTTTATATTGAAACTTTTTTTGTAACAAAAAAAAAAAAAAAAATTAAATGAGTTGTGTTTAGTATCTATTCATCACTAGTTATGGTCATTCACACACACTTAAGATAATGACTTGTAATGCTTATGCTACAATAACACATATTATATTAATATATATTTGCTTAACAATACATTTTATTTATAAACTCAGGAAGAGTACAAAAATAAAAATATTGCATGATTTATCACATAAACATAATCTTTTACAATTCTATCTAATATATACTTCTACTCAGCTTGTTAAATTGAAGTATCTTAAACAGAAATGCAACTCTATAATATACAAATAAATAAATTTCATCTAATGAAAATATTGTATGAAATGTTTTATATACAGTAGGGTTGCAAACTCTAAGCCCCTTATGTTCAATGTATAAAGTGTATAATAGCTCATTTTGTTTATAAACAGTGATTACAATAGAATATGAATTGTTTATAGAACTGCATGCACTTTTCAATACACACACACACACATATATATATATAAAATGGATATTTTTTATATGTATAGTAGCAATATAAATAAATATTATAGTATAAACTATATTTTAAAAAATAACGTTAATATCGTTATTAATAATAAATTAAGGGGACACATTTACATAGGTTTTACTGTGTGCTTACTCATATATTCACTGAAGCAATAAGAATAAGAAAAAAAAGTAATTACATATTTTTATTTTTAAAATAAAGTAAATAACCAAAGTGACAGACTTTCATAGCTATTAAATATGCTGTAGGTAATATTCTTTTTTTTCAATAACTTTTTTCCCTTATAAAATAATAGTGATTTTGTTATTAAGAAATTAGAATTTCTCTAATTAGTTTGGCTTTTTAAAAACAGTTTCAATTTTTTGTTAAGTTCTAAAATTTTGTATGCTTAGAAAATATTTTATTATGCAAAATATAACACATTAAATTCAGAAAGGATAATAAAGGAAGAATAAAATGTATATGATTTCAACATAAACCAAATTTCTGTTATTAATGCATATAAATGCATATAGTGATCAGATGAAACATGTCTGCAGAATATCATAAAATTGGTGAATTTTAATGATTTTTTTTGTTTGTTTATTGACATTTTTGTTTCTTTACATTTTTCTTTGAATAGCATATAATTGAAAACATATAGTAAGACACAGAGTAGTTCACATTTCCATTATATATCTGTCTTTCATGTTAATTTTAAATGATTAAGATTTTATTTATATTCCAAAATATGTCTAGTATATGCCACTATTACCTGGATGTGATAATATAAATAAATGGTAATAAAACTGTAGCATGGAATCATAACATCAAATATGTTGTTATAAAAACTACTTCAAAAATGGATTTATTAAAATGAATATGTAAAAAATTGGCTGCAATACAAATTTTAAAAAGAAAAATAATGTATTAACACAAGATTTAAATGATAATTATAATCAAAAAAAATTTTGGGAATGATTATATCTAACAAGGATATAGTAGCAAATTGACATATAATGTTTAATAATAATAACTATAGAAATAATGAAAAATGATGAAAAGGATTTTTATATCATTTTCAATATACATAATAAAAAAAAAGGATTAAAATATAAACTTGCATCATCAAATGGATTGATCATCACTTATTTAAAATTGTGATAACATTTTCTTTCATCATCAACTATGCTTATGGTGGCACAACCAAGAAAAATATATCTGAATCTACTAGCCATGGATATATTCCCACACACTATTGGAATAACAGTAGATGAAGAGAAATTTCAAACAACCGATAACGCTGATCTAAATATAAATGATACTAGCCATACAGCTAAACTAAACTTTTAGCTAAATAACAATCATAAAATTCTTAGTATCAGATTTTATAAGTTCTCTGAGATCATTAAATAATAACAATGGAACCATTAGTAGGTACCACAAATAAACCTACAAAAAGGAAAAGAGAATGCTCTTTTAGATGGCTGATTATGAGGATATGATGCAGACTTTTTCAGGATCAAATTTTAACCTATCCCCACAGAAAATCTTTGTAGTTGGTATAATTAAATTCCATTTGCAAATATTTAATTCTAGAACACATAAATAATAAAAATTATGATACTTTAGCATAAATAAGCATGATTTTAAGATTTTTCCAAGTTCCAAACTATTCTTAATATATTCTATCAATGAGCAATATTAGGTAGTATTATAAATGAAATACAATTTGAATGTAAAAAAAAGTTTGAATCATAATATTCAGAAAGCACTTTCATAATATAAGTACACTGTGTAAAAAAATAAAGCAGACTGTATTTTCAGATTTAAAATATTTTTATGTAAAATTAATTTACATGATTGCCAAAAAATAATAAATAGTATATAGGTGATGATATAAATTTTACAAATGGAAGTGTTTAGGAATGGAACTTACTTAACAATGAATTTATATTTAAAATGGCAGAAACTAAATGCCAATAATAATTATAATCTCATAGAAATAATTTATAAAGTATTAATCAGAAAAAATATTAATTAAGTTACAATTAAAATCTCATAAATATATGTGTATATTCCAACATTAGGATTATTGCACTTACTCTAAAATTAAAATATAAATGATGTTTATTGGCTTAAAATAAATATTTCTCAGTACATTTTATTATTTTCTATGATGATGGAAACATAAATATTATTACACATTATATTATAAAATTATTTTATGAAAGCAACATGCATGTAAAATTAGCACTCTGGTATTGCACTATAACAATGACAGTTTTAATTGTTTTCACTGGTACTAAGTTTTAAATGTTAAATTTAATATTAAATCATGGTTATTTATCAGAATATAATAAATTTGACTTCATTTGATAGTTATTTTAGTTTATAAACAAAGTAAATTGTAAAAAGTCACAAATTTTATTTTATTTAATAGATATTTTTGTTCAAAAACAAAATAAATTGTAAAAAAATGACATTATATTTCTTTAAATATTAATAAAATTATATCATGATCAAAACAAAAACATTATTTCATCATTCAACTGTCAGGGAGAAATAGATTTTTTTTCAGAAACAAAAAAATCCTTATTTGACATTTGTTTTTAAAATATCAACATGTGATAAATCTATAAATTTATGCTTTAAAAGATTGAAATTTTTAAATAATTTTTACTATATTGCAATTATATTCTAATATATGGTCAGTGATTACATGTTAGCAAACAGCTTGTAATCATCTTCCATGCAATTTGATTTGTTTAAAAATATAATGTTCTATTTTTAACAAAGTTAAAAATGCCAAAGAACAATAGTAATTAATCAAGGTGGGGCTCAGCAATCTTTCAAGTCACCAAATTTTCAGATATCCTGAGATATATATATTTATTTTGGAATTATATATAATTATTAATATAAAAAAAAGTTAGTAATTTTTCTCAATAGATGATGAACTGACTCTCATACAAATTACTTTGTGAAGACTCTTAAAGTGATTAAGCATTTAATTCTGTTTATAGGTAATATTACAGCTTCTGGAATGTTTCTTTAATTAATTAACATCATCTTAAAAATGCCCATAAAATTATTAAGATTTTAACTTCTAACTTTTACAGGAAAAATCTATTAAAAATTTTTTTTATATATCGTTTATTCTTATAATGTTTGGATTTTTTAAATATTCTATTGGAAAATTTATTTAATTTTTCATTATATATTCCCAATGTACTCTAATGTAAATTTTCTTAGTTTATTTTACTTCTATATTAAAGAAGACTAACATATAGGTGATTTGAACATTTTTTTAAGCACAAGAGACCAACATAATTTTTCTATTAATATAGTAAGTTAAGTAAATTTGATTGGCATTCCTCTTTTATTTTTTTTTCCATGTGTCATAGCATCGGCTGGGACGCGAACCCACAACCGTCTGCAACCAACTACTTGCTTGCATGGCGGCTGCGATACCTCTCGCCTAACAACGCAAGACATTCCTCTTTTATTTAAATTTTTTTTTTTGTAGAATTCATATTCAATTGTTTATATTTCTACTATATGTATATCTTTTCATTTTGGTAAACATGCTTTTAAGAGAAATATTCATTTCACATATAATAATTTTATAGACATATTTTGTATCTTTTCAAGAACAAAATAATGTTTGGCTTTTTTATCCATTAATGTAGAATTTCTTTCTGACATCTTTTATGAATAAATGCTTCATTTAAAATATTACTAATTGTAAGTAGCAAATTTCAAAAATAAAGATTCTTAAAATAAAAGTATTTTAATATTTACAATAAATTTCTGATATCTTTTCTTTTATCAAAGATAAAAATATACCATTTTTTTAAAAAAAAATTATTGATAATATTTAACAATAACCCTTGAGCTTTCATCTAATTATGCAAGCAAAATATGAATCTTGATCTCTTATTGTAATTTTAGAATGGAGAAATGATGAAATGTTTTCTTTAAACAATTGTTTTTTTTAAACCAAATTATTGAATTAAAAACAGATATAACTATTATTATTATTATATTAAAACATTAACAAATTATTACCGATTTATAATTTAATAATTAGCTGAAATATATGTGCGCTATATCCATTTACACATATATAAAGACAAAGCATCCATACTATTAAATAATTGACAAACAAGAAATTAAAAAAAAAAGACTATTAATTTTTAGTTAATTAACTATTATTTGGTCAATGTAAAGTATTAGTACAACATTAAATATAATATATATACTTACTTAAACCTTATCTGCTCTTAAATACATTCTTCTTTTTTTCTTTTAATAAAAAAAATATCATTACTTTGACAACATGAAGCCTGTTATACACACATAATTCTCTCTACATTAAAAATAAATAAATGAATCTTTCACTGATACTGCAATGGTCCTATTTATGTATAAATTTCTATAGCTTACAATATTCCTCACAGATTAAAATATCAAAATTTTCATAACCCTATTTAACATCATCCAATCTACTTATAGCTTGAATGAAACAATTATAATGGTGTTTAAATTAAATTTCTTTACTCCAAAGTAAGATATGACCAAAATCATTCCAGACATTTTATATTCATTATTAGATTTATAATAAACTAAAGATCAGCATTTACATCTGTTATTAAAAATTAAAACTTATGCAAATCTGTTACATTATTTTAGTGACTTTTATGCCTGTGTAAGCATTTATCCTAACTGAATATGAAGAATCAATGATGTAAATATCTAACTTTATAAGGAATCAAAATTTCTGAGCCATTATTGTTGTTGGTGAGACAGCAAACATTTGCTCAAATACCATTATCTAGTAAATGGTAAGAATAGAAATCGTTTATTATGCTTTGGTGATCTTTTCTTTTTCTTTTATCATACTTTATGAAATACTAAACTTTTGCACAACTAATAAATGCATAGTGATCACTTTCCTTAATTGAAACAGGTTTATTCGTTTTTTTATAAACCAATATTATATGTCACAATATTTTTTCATATGTCATAAACATTTTCAGGAAATCATTTGCCAGAATGAATAATCAACTCTTATATGTTGAGATAAATATTTAGTGCCTTTATATTCTCAAATAATAGACAATTTACTATATTTTCCTGGCTACCACTTATACGACTTGCAATATGACAATTTTCTACAAGACTGTAAGATATTAATTATATATTCAAATCATCATAATCATCTTAAAATCTTGTACCTATACTACTAAAATGTAAGTTGCCTATACATCCTTTATAACCATCTAATTTGGAGTTTAATTCTAAATCTTTATCCATGTGAGAGTTTCTTTTAATCTGAAATCCAAAAAGATCTCTTGCATTAAAACTAGAATATAACTAGAATAGCCATACTCTTAACTTCATATAGGAAACCATTTACATTTCATAACTTTAATGATAATGATAATTCTTCACCATTAATTCTCATTTGCTTTATTTAAAACCTCATACAGATTCTCTTGTACTTTGGTAATAAATTCAAATTCTATTACATTTACTGATAGCATTTCAATTATGTTTTCTTTCACATGATGAATGGATTGATTAAAATGTTAATGATTTATCTTTCTTAATCTTTATTCTCACAAAATATAAAATACTTGTCTCAAGATATTGACTTCTTTATTATTTTGATCTCTATCTTCAATAACTTTCTGGATTGCTTGTTTGTATTTAATCTTCTTCTGATGATACTGATCCTTCTTTCCTTTTGTATTTTAAACTTTATACCATTTACTTTATCTCTACCATAATTTTCATGTTATTAAACTTTTTTTATATATTTGAAATATTTCTTTTGTATGAGAGCAATCTTTATTTTCTATTCTTAATTACCCCATGAATTATTTTTCTTTATCATTTTTATGTTTCCCTTCTTCAATTTTAAATCTAAATAAGTTTGGAGGTTTTATTTCAAGTGATGTTTCATTTTTTAAAATAGCATATTTAAACTTCTTAGCTTTCTCTCCTTATACTTTTGATTCCTCTCTATTTCCATTTACAGATTCATTTTGTTTTTCTAGTATTTTTTTTTATATTTGGACATCTCTTTTCCATTTAATCTTCCATATTTTCTTTTCTGGAACTTCATTTAAATTTGCTCAATATTTTTCTTTAATTTCAAATTCATTTGCTCCATACTCAGGTTTTGCTTCATACTTGAACATTTTTATTTTATTATACTCAATATATTTTTAGATTCAAATAACTTTGCTCCATACTTTCAAATCTTTTTTTTTTAACATGGATAACCTGTTATACCTTTACTATTAAATGTCTCACACCAACTTTTTATTGTTCAAAGCCTTATATAATTTAAAAATTTGTTATCATAGATAGTATTATATTTTATCTGCATCAAGCAGTTCATTTGGAAGCGACTTATAAAAGATATTTCTACAAATGTCTTTTACAGAATTTTGTTTGGGGATAATTTTACACTATCACAAAATCAAAATTATACTAATTTGCTTCATTCTTTTATAAAAATATGAATTTCATGTCATCCTAAAATCACAAAAGACACATATTTAAAAGATATTCAAAATTTAATTAGATTTAAAAAAACTTGACTGAATTAAACAAATTATTTTTATAAAACAAGTTTTCAATATTTCTAATTAACTACTTTGTGTTAAAGTAGAACAGTAATCATTGATATTTAATCACTTACCTTAGTAAAAACATTTTAAATACATTTGATATCTAATATATAAAACTAATACATACTCATACTAAATAAAATCATAATCTTTGTTTATGCTTAAACACAATTAGAAAACTAGTATATACACATGTTTTCCATAACTGTCAAATATTTAGACCTCTAACTAGATTTCTGATATTTGTAGAATTATCTTCTGCATGCCAATTGTTCCAAGACATAAATAGTTTGTTAAGTATTAGTATAGTAATATTTAAATTATCAAACATAATAGTTTTAATAGAGATATTTAAAAAAGCCAAGAAGAACATTCAATGCTTGACTTAAAAATCAAACCATCTTTAGAATCAACAAAATTATTTTTTATGAGACAAAAAACAAATTTATTTTTATTTTTGTTATTATTACATACTTAGTATACTTAGGAGCATATCGCATATAAATCAAAAGTTATTATAATGTTATGTTAATATCCAAATCTTTAAAAGTTCCAATTTACCTAATAATCAAAACTATGGTTTAATGTATTAAATAATGATGTAACCATGATTGACTTAATGGACCAATGAACTAACAAACATGTAAAATTCTTTGGCAATGCTCAGAAACTAAATTTTTCCAAACTTTTTAAAATCTATACATGGACAAGTTTCATAGAACTATAATGGTATTTTAATTACAGATATATGTAGGATTATGATCATCATCTAATTGAATTGTTAAATGTTTATAAAAACAATTCAAACTATTTATATATATTTTAATTACATTGAACTATTAATATTAGCACATAGATTAGAAAGATTGGTTGCTTATAGAATCTACATAAATGTAATTTTTATAAATGCAAAGTTTAAATATCTATGCTAGGTTGTCAGTTGGATTAGGATAGAAACATTGAAGAAAAGATAAGAAAAACATTTTCTAGCAACGTTGTGCTCTATACTAAATTGGATTATTACTAATAATTGAGTGTACTAGGAAAATATATATAAAGTTTAAATTTTTCTAAAAAGCTTTAACAATTTAATTGCTGATAAAAATTGTTCAACATATAATTACAAATATATATCTGTGTCTCTAGTCTTCATTTCCATTACATTTTTATAGTTTATTTTGCACTCCGATATTTTTAAAGTTTATGTCTAAAATCATTTTTGGCGAGACCTTCAGACTAGCAAATGATGAAGCTGAGATCATAATCCGTTGTTTCTTTTCATGCAAATTTTCTTTTCATAAAATCCACTCCCAGTGAATAATTGTAAACTATGAAAAAAATTAAAGATAGTTTTACTAAAAAAAAAAAAAAAATTTTTTTTTTTTTATATAATGATTCTGTTAGAACCGATGAAAATTAATATATCAAAACAAAACTACTTTTAGAATTCTACCGTTTTACTTATTGATAGTTCAACACTTCCAAGAAGTTTTAAAGTATATCTTTCTGAAACTTATAAATTTGAGATTTTTTAAAAATATAGTACATTATTAATTAAATAATTTTTTTTTTTAAAAAGTAAAAATATAAAAATATTTTTAACAATTTTTTAGATACTTCCATAAAATCAAATGTAAAATTTCCCGCTATTTTCATCATATGATCGTACAAACGATTTTTTTTCCATTCTGATTTAGCATTTAGATTTAAAGTAGCAAGGTAATAATTTTCCATATTGTAAAATATAATGTGGAATAGTAATATCTGAAAAAAAATATTTCAAAATAGAAAAATTTAATTGTAATTCACTTTGTTTATTAAATTTATACCTAGGTTAACTTATAAATAATTAAACAAAATAAGTTTGCGATATATTTCTATTTGATTTATAAAATATTTGATTACTATTTTAATTTTGCTTGATATTCTAAATGTACCCACTCATATATTTTCTAAAAATTAATTTATTAACAAAGAAGTTTTACGTTCTTTTCTGTATATAAATAGATAATTTTAGGATCTTTTTTCTTTATTGAAATAAATCTAGGGAATTATCAAATATTTTTAGAAGACAAAAATGATTTGTTTATTAACGTTTTTGAAAAAAACTTCTTTGGAAATATTTTAATGATTGTATCAAAGCTAATCAATCACAACTCTGGTTGTTAATACAATAAAAAATGTGAGTTTACATAATTCCGGATTTCTAAATAGATTTTGTAACTATGAAAGGTAAATAAAAACTTAGTTAAGATGGATATTTGAAATACAGGCACTCTTTGTATACCTGGAGCCTTATTGTAAATATAGGGAATTTAACTCAGACTTTCAAGCACCCTTCAACTATCGAACCTATTATACCACTGATACACATGACCACACGCATGTAGAAAAGATAAATAATCACAAATATACATATTTTGTGCTGAACCAGCACTCATCAGTTAGTCCAGATTATCATTTCCCTCACACATATATAATCAGTGCTCAGTTTTATATTAAGCAAACTAATCCTCATACTGTTCTTCAGCCATCTATACCATTGAAATCTGATGATTGGCATCAGCTTGGGATTTGAGCTTTCCATCATCAGATTTCAATGGTATTGATGGCTGAATAATTTGAGGTTGGAGTAGATTGAAGCCTATCCATTAAAGTATGAAAGTTTGTTATCTTAATATAAAACTGAGAACTGTTTATATATGTGTGTGGGAGATGATAATCTGGACCAATGGATGAGTGCTTGTTCAGCACGAAATACATATATTGGTGATTATTTACTTTTCTACATGTTTGTTCAGTCATGTGTATCAGTGGTATGAAATAGTGTGGATAGTTGAAGGATGCTTGAAAGTCTGAATTCAAATCCCCTATATTTAATTAAGATAAATAAAATGAAACTGTCATGCTTTTTATGCCAAACTGAAGTCAATGAGAAAATAAAAACTTAAAAACATGAATATATCTCAATATTGTTTGAAATATGCATAGAAAAAAGTTAAAAGTAAAGTGTTTGTGCAAATATGTAGAAAAATCTTAGGAATGATTAATGCATTTAATTACCATGCACACAAACTGATAAATGAATCTTATTAAATTTTAAGGTTTTAGTATAATTTTTTTTTGATAATATATAGTTTATTCACTTAGAATGTTTAAGAATTGATCAATAAATAGTTAGCTAATCATTATTAACTTGAAGATAAAAAAAAATCCATAAAAATCTCACTAGTTTATGACAGTGGTTAGACTTAAAGGTAAATTGCTAATCCTATATGTATTATATTGTTATAATAGTATTTTGACTAATCTTTTTCTATATCTGAATTGATTATTAATATATGTTTTTAAATGGTAATTTTAATCTTACTCATTTATATGCATTTTTATTGGTGTTCATTTTTTTCAACATTTTAATTAGCACCTTTCTTATAACTATAAGAGATAGCATACTATTTTAATGTTCAGATTAAAAATTGTATCCAACAAAATAATAATAAGTTGTCATTTATAAGTTTGAAACAGATTGCTTGTCAATTTAAAATATTAAAAAAGATAAATAGCATTAAGAAGAATTGAAACAGTACAGTTTGAAATTATCATCATAAAATAATATATTATTGATTAATCAAAAATGGAAAAAAAAATTAATCCGTTATGCTACTGTTTATATTTTTAAATAAATGACACAACATAATATAAAATAAAATATTTTTATATAACAGCAATATATATATATAATAATAATAAAAATAGTGCAGAAAAACTTTCTTTGGTGCATATATATATATATGAAAAACAAAAACAAGTTATAAATCACGTATATATATATATATTGAAGCTGTACATATATATGTGTGCTTCACCATTCACTGTTTATTTAATTACTGACCCTAAAATCAACTACAGTGAATGGATATTAGAATAAATTATAAATTATTTAATAAAATTATATATATATATATATGATAAACAAAACAAGTTATAAATTTTGTAACTTGCTATAGCTTACATTTTATGTTCACTAGATGGAGCTTTACCAATAGCTCACTATCAAGCTTTGTTTACATAAACACTGAAAGAGATAGAGTTCAATATCTTTTTCAAATTGTCTCCAACCTTTAAACCATGGTTTCAAGCTAGTTGGCTCATGTCAGTAAAAGGTAGGAAGACCAGAAACTAGATCTAGTTTCTGGTTTTTCTATCCTTTACTGATGTGAGCCAACTTGCTCGAAACCATGGTTTAAAGGGTGGTCTTCCTACCCTTTACTGACGTAAACCAACTAGCTCAAAACCATGGTTTAAAGGTTGGAGACAATTTGAAAGAGATATTAAATTCTCTCTCTCTCAGTGTTTATGTAAACAAAGCTTGATAGTGGGCTATTGGTAAAGCTCCATCTAGTGAATATATATATATATATATATTATAACGGAACAGCCTATTTGATAGCCTTAGTTGAGGTATCAAATATAGCAGAACGGCATTTAATCATCCCAGTTGATATACCAAATATAACAGAATCGATTATATTTAATGCTTGGAAATCATTAACTTAATGCTTCATAGTTAGGTTCGCCAAATATAACAGAATGGATTATATTTAAAGTCTAAGTTGGTCTTGTTAAATATAAGGAGATGATTAAATTCCCTAGAAAGAGGATATGCATTTCACTACAACCGGACTTTGGGTCTTCAGGTAGAATGCTAGAAATGAATCGATGAAATACTAAGTCCATGATTATATCTATATTATGCTAGCTCAATAATCTTTAAATAAGTTTTAATATAATTTAGACTAGTTCATCCATCTTTCATCCTTCTCTCAGTCACCATTATGCCACGATATTCAAACTCATGGAGAATTTGCAATTAGCTCTCTTCAGGGATTATTTCAAAACAAGTTATTATTTAATATGCCTTTATATAAGCATTAATTATAATTGATATTCATATGATATTTATAATACTAGCACATATATAATATAATTTAATAATAATTAGACAAAGAGATCAAGTTAATAAATCAATATTTAATAAACAATAAAAAATATAATATAATAGATAATAAAATATTAATAAATAAATACGGATGAATTTTACCATTATAAAAATATTAATAAATAATATTCCCATTTAATACCACCTGATAAAATTCAATACTATAATAAACTTTCAAAAATTAAAGAAAATAGTTTAAATTAACAGATATATAAAAACAATATCTGGATTCAAAAATTAATAATTTATGTAACATTAATTTATTTACCGTTCTTATTTATATGTTTCATAATTACTAATATATAAGTACTATTTACAATTGTATAACTTATATATTATATGTATTTTTGATAAATAAAATACATTAAATGTTTACAATATTATGTAGTAAATACAATATAATCCTGTTTAAAATATCTATTAAATAATAACTATTCTTTATATCCTTCATCTAATTTGATGAAATATGTCAAGCTTTCAATTAATTATATTTAATAATAAATATAATTTTCCTATTAAGATATATGATGCGATGCCAAATTTGAAATAAAGATAATAATAATAATAATAATAAACATATTAAAATAATATAAGCATTATTATAATATATATATATATTGTACCGGTCAAAAGAAGCCACCACATCAACAAACCCAAACTCAAAGTCGGATTCAAACTCAGGCGAACCAAACTGAATTTAAACCCAACTCACAAGCTCAGATCAAATCAATGAATGACATATATCAACGGTACATGACTATGTGCCAAGGAATTAGCTCAACAGATGATGATGATTAATGAGACCCCTGATTTAACTCTAATGAAGTATAATAAAATAACTAACAATCTTTATAAGTCAACTCATATATATATATATATATATATATATATATATATATATATATATATATATATATATATATATATATATATATATATATATATATGTTCAGGTTGCCAATACAGACAGTGAGCATTAATATTAAAATAATTTGAATAAAAAAAAAGAAAAACAGAGCAAAACTCTCCATACAGTATTGCCACCTATGCTAAACAGAGTAATCAATGGATGCCAGAAGGCTTGTGCATAAAATCCCTATATAATGCCTCTCATCCAATATCCCCAGACTAGTTTCTGGCTTGTGGCCTTCGTCAGTGAGGAGCTTTGGATCTGACAGCACTGCATCTAGATCTTAGGATCTAATGCAACCCTCTAGCAACCACCTGTTATCTCTACTTAACTACAAAACTATGAGAATGAAATTGAAAACACAAAAAATATTTTCAATCTAAGCTCAATAGCTTATATAGTCATATGGGTCTGAACTCAGTTCAGCACCCATACATTTTGGTGTCTTTGGCTCTTTTACAACCATAGCCTCCACTATTCTATTAGGCAGGATTGGTGTTAAACCATTAAGCATCACATGAGCACAGGTGGCAATACTGTATGGAGAGTTTTGCTCTGTTTATCAACAATTAATGTGCTAGTATAGGAAATGTGATCATGTGATGCTTAAAAAAAAAGAAAGTTAAAAAACCCAAATGTGTTAATAAAATGTTTAATAATAATTATAATTTTGTTCAACTTTTAGATTGTGATTATATAGATTATCTCTAGTCTTTAAACGGAATTTATGTTTACAATAAGAATGGCAGTCCTTATTATATGCCAATACTATTATGCAATATTCTAGGAGAATTATATATATCTATGCCCCGACGAGGAAGTAAAGGTAGATAAAGGTGACAGAAATTATGATTCAAATTCTAAAAGAAAGAATGTGAGATTTATTTTCACATTCGCAAATCAATTCACAAAGAGCAAGATCCGTATTTAGGGCATAACTTTAATATTTAATAGAAAACTTACTTAATTATAAATATGAATTTGTTCGACTTTAATAAAATCAATTCATCACGATTTACGAGCATGAGAGCGGGCTTTATTGGAACTGAAAAATAAACGGTACTGACGACTTATGAGCTATAACAATAAATATGAAAAATAATGGCTTGTCTGTGATTTGAGAAAATAGCAGGGTGGCTTGTATTTGACAAGTCTTTGATGCCCTATATGAAGGATCCATAGAACACAAGGAAAACCAGGTCAGGTCGTAGCCTCGAACCTTTGGTGTTCCAAATATAAAATGAACAAGTGAGGAAGTACTTTCTTCCTATGTAATTTAATAAACAGTAATATCACCAAGGGCAAGCCTGTGAAGCAGGAGATGGCTCGTGTCAGCAACGTTCAGAAATATGATGACTTGGTAATCATCTTTTAATTAATAAAACCCATTTTATATAAAGAATGCTCTACGTGATGACCTGATCAAGTTAAATTAAAGTCAAATGTACTTTAATCAAAAAGTATTTAATGCAATTAGAAATTATATTAATTATGCCCCAAACGTCATGTTCTCCCTGAATATTAATACAGAAATACAAATTTAAATTAGAATATGTTCACTTTATTCTCTTTATCAACCTTTAGCAAAAAATATTTTAATATTATTAATGTGAATAAATGAATATTATAAACTCAGTAAAGTGGCCAGGAGCATAGGTTAGAAATTGAGCTAATAATTTATGATTATTAACCATTAATAAAAATAGCAAAAATTGTATAACTCCTTCAACTCGATAATTAATAGAACTGAATCCAATGAGTTCTAATGGGTAAGAATTATTATAAAAATTAATATAATGTTATTTAACAAGGTAAACGCAATGAAGGAAATTATTATCGAGTTGAAGTTTTACTGGCATATAATTAAAAATAAACAACATTAATAAATCACACAATAAATATGTATAATATAATAAATGAACCGCCATCGTAAGAAAAGAGAAAGTTAACAAATATTAAATTTAAAGACTAGAGATTAAGATAGAGAATTACTACATAATTTAAAATAAAATTAATACATTAAGGAAAGAGAAGAGCTTTTAACAGTACTTAATTTAAAGGTAGTGTAAAATAAAGTTTGAAGACCGGCGAGAAAGTAGCGGTTCATATAAGAAAAATATTACCATTTCTTCATGGTTGGCTCCTTAAATTACACACGGCAGAGTCCAGTTGAATGAAATGTAGATGCACATTTTGGAAAATTATTTGAATGACATTTTGAAGGATTTCTCTAAGGTTTCGGCAGCTTACGATTGGTATATGAATTTTTATATTACAGCCACATTGAAGATTTTCAGTGGACTTCAGGAACTGTAGTCAGACTCCTGAAGTTAAGCCCCCCCCCACCATGGTAGAAACACTATTTTACTTCATAATTTAACTGGGTGGCTTCTCTAATGAAATATATATGGCTTCTCTTAATGAGGAATAATAGCTGCTTGGAAACTTTTCCTGGACTCTTTATACTGTATCTGATGCCTTCAGGCTAGCACTTCTTTCCTAATCAATCTTACAAAATTTACTAGTTGTTTTTAGATACATTCCTTCGATAAGGCTTTCAAACTCATTAACTTGAATTCATTTTCTAATTAGAAAATGAATTTTTAAAATCAGAAAATGATTTTAATTAGGACCGTCCTTACATTTTAAATACTTATCTTTTTCTAATTAATAAAAACTTTACCCATTGTTTTTGGAAAGTGACAATCTGAAAGCTTATCGAAAGAACGTAGCTTTTAATCACTAAAAATTTGAACAAACTATTTAAAGTAAAATAAAACATTTCCGACGCAATGAAACTTTAGAACGAATATGTACATTTAAATATTTATAAATATATACGCACAATCCATGCAGTTATATATAAATTCATGAATAATTCTAACATGAATTTATTAATAGAAATGATTAGTTTAAATCTCAAATGAGTTAATTTTAACACACATTTATAATAGTTTTTCTTTAAGGAAACTAGCGTGGACTGAACATATAAAGCCCCATTGCATCGGAAATTCAAGGTTAGTACAAGGGTTTGAAGTTGGCTACATGTGAAAGATCATGAAGCTAGGATCAAACTTAGATCTGACTGCTTCAATATATATATATATATATATATATATATAATAAAGAAAACTTATTTTCCAGGGTTGAGAGTAGATATTGAAGTTTATAGTTCATCATCCTAATGAAGATCTTTTATGAAGTATATTATTAATCCATTAGTATAATGATGATTTTATTTGTCCTTAATTGATAAACTGTTAATAATATCCAGTGATTTGATTGATATGAAATAAAGTAAATATTCTTTGAATGTAGATGTTCTTATTCTCCATTTTTCTATTATCATTAGATGTTCTATATATTCAGTATTTCAAAATATTTTAAAATAGCATGCAAAGTTGGTTTCAAAATCTTTACAATACAAAGCTGTTCTACTCAAAGCACATTGTTTTACCTTATATATATATATATATAATTATCTTAAATTTATATATATCTGAAGAATAACGGAAGTGTTAAAACAACGTAGTTTCCAAAAAACTGAAACAGACGTTCTTTTCTTTTATATTGCTATTCCTTTAAGATTTAATAGAAAATTAAAATATTTTCCTTGCAGACTTTTAATCCACAGATTATCTTAATTTGGAAAAGTTAATATCTAAATTCCAATCATTGAACAGTAGTATTGATAAAAGAAAAAGTTATTTAAAGAGAAATGATTTTCTTTTCTTCTCCTTAATAACAAGAGAATGAATCAATCTGCTCATGTGTTATTACAAGTTCATGCTTTATTTAAATATTAATTGTTCAATAAACATTAAGATTTAATAATAAAATATATATAAAATTTATTATTCTACCTCAAATCTGGCATTTTATTCAAAAACTTGACATTAATATATATATTGTTTAAAGTTCACGTATATATAAAATCATTCATTTCAACTCCAAATCTGGCATTTTACTCAAAAGCTTAAGGTGTGTATTATTTAAAACTCACATGTATATATAAATAGTTTATATATGTATACATAATAAAATAGTCAAATAAATTTTATATTTATAAATAATTTCATAAGAGATAAAAGCATTTTAGACCAATAATAATAACTAGAAGAAGTTACTATTATATTTCCCCTTCCCTTAGGAAATTAAAATTTTAATTTAAGTTAAAATTTTAAACACTTACAACTCTTTTAGTATGTTCTTATAATTTAATTGCATTTATACTTGGATTTTATGAAGGGTTGAAGTTTTTTTTTTAACTGTTATATCTTTCCTTATATTTGGGATATATTATTCTTTTGATAATGATCAAAAAAAAAATTAAGGACTTTGATGGTTAATATTTTTTTTTTATAAAAAAAAATAAAATAAAAAAAATAATGTGTTTCCTTCTTGGACAACACAAATATATTTACTAGCCTTATTCCTGCTTCTTTAAGACATGGATTTGAAAAGGACTAAATAAATACTAGAGTATCCATTTATTAATATGAATTGACTCTATTGTTTTTACTTATTTCAAGGCATTAAAGAATACCCTCACCAAAGCTAATGTTCTTAACTATATATTTTCCTTTATATTGATCACTATTATTATTTTTTATACAACCATATGGTTTACACTGCCCAATACTTAACTTGATATTCACCTTATTTCTTTATATAACATTATAAACAGACAACATAAGGTTTTAAAATTCGTGAATTATACGTATCACGAATATCTCCTTGGTTAATCCAAAATGCATTTGGACCTGTCTTTTTAACGATAGTATAAGATACTTCGTATGTGTTGTAGAATTTGTGATATTTATTTTCTAATGGTTTACTGGGATGGTAAGTCTTTATCAATACTCTATCTCAACTTTAAATTCATAAATACATTTTTTTTATTCCGACTTCTATTATTTGCCATTTTAATAAGTTGTTTATGAGCTTGTAAAACATCATTTTCTTCAAATATTTTGGGTTCATTAATAATAGGTTTATATTTTTTAAATTGTATATGTATAATTTGATGAAAGTGTAGTCGTTTTGGTGAGAATCCAGTAGATTCATTTAAGCTTCAATTGATATAATCTACTACACGTTTTGTCTGCTTTACCCAACCCTTATGCTCTTCTTCCAAATAGGTCCTAAACAAACGTCCAAGCTCCTGCATAATACGTTCACATGGGTTTGATTGTGGATTCCTAATAGAGTTAGCACATGTTTTATTTTTGATATATCTACCCATTTCTTCCATTCCTTAGATAGAAAAGGTATACCATGATCAGTTAGTATGTTTTTCAGCTTTCCTATCATTGGAAATTGGAGAGTACTCAATACTTTGATTGCATGTTTAGCATTGGCTGTTATTCCACTCCACTATCATTAACTAATCATGCTGCCACATTGTGTGCCATTCATAATAGAATGTATAATATATAATCTCCAATAAAAAACAAAATACACATGAACAAAGATGAATTGATCACCAATCATTGTGAAACCATTTAACCCATAAATATATCGAGCATTTAACCCATAAATGTCAAGGCATCCATGTTGGGCAAGCCACTTAACCCACCCTGTAACTTCTGTCTTCCCTTATTTCACTTTATTAGATTTATAAATGCCCAGGTGCCAATTCTATACAAGATAGAATAAAATTTATAATTGTAAATTGCTTTTAAACTTATTTAAAAGATTCTTATATTGTAATTATCTATGGCTTAGCTCAGTTGAGGTTATAGGATATGGTTTTCATATAGGATGCAAATAAGAGTAATAAAACATTTATGGATAACAATTCTGTAACACTAATTTAATCATATGCCACACATTTATTCAATTACAAAACTATTGCAAAATTATCAATTATCATATTTAGTATAGGATAAATAATGATGAGGGTCGGGTACCTTTTATATCCACATCACCATCTATTCTAAGCAAAGTAAAATATATTATTAGCACTGTAACATGGTGATTTATCATCTCCAGACAGATTAAATAGGGCTATGTTATGTTAACCATATATGTGTGTGGAAATGGAGAATCGAACGTATATAATCAATATGGGCTATTAATTCAATAAAACATTTATTAAAAATATAAGACAAAATAAATAATAAATAAAAAAAATATTATTTTATGCACCTTTCTAACTAATTACATTTCTTCTACAGTAAAACCAAAATTGACTAATATTTAATATATGAATCATATATTTTCGAATATGTGCATTTTTATAATATCATAAATATAATGTATTTTTAAAACATACTTTTTATTAGCTTATTTATAGAACTTGGATGATGCCATAAATCAATCATCTTTTATACATATTATAAAAATTTATACAACACTTATCTGTTATAATCAATGTATATCACCTAACATTAACTATACAAAAATAAAGAAAGGCAGGGAAAAACAATAACCAAACACTTATACCTATATACATGAGGGTTAAATAATATCTCCAAACTCAATCTAAATAATCTAATCATCCCTTGACCACTTCTACCTCCAACTACATTTATTTTAAATAAACTTCATTAACAAAATTGAAGCATAATAAATACAATTTTTTTAAAATAATAATTTATAGCATCACACACACATCCGAATATCTATAATCACCTATAATATAATTTTTAGATCATACAAAATAATAGATTATCATATTATAATAATATGAAGGTACATTGTTTTTTTTTTTTAAAGAAAACAAAAAAAAATTGGTTGTACATCTGTTGTAATCAATAATGAAAAATACTTATCAATATCCCATCATTACATGTTAAGCTTTTTTTTTTTTAATTTGAAAGTTGAAAGAAACATACATATCAATTTCAAGAACAACAGTAAATTATAACATAAAAAAAATATCTATCCGATTGTTAAAGCATAATTTGTTCAGAATGACAATAGTTTTTTTTATCCTAGAATTCCGTGATAGGCATGATAAATGACATTTGCATGCATTGGAATTATTTTATTATATATGTGCGAATAGCAAAGTTATACAGTATAAAATTATCCTCTTGATATAAGATTAAATAGATAAACTCTTTCATTTTAAATTTTATTTTGCAGAATATTGATAGAAAATTCTTAAAATTGAAAACACACATCAAACATTTAATTATAGCGTTTAATAAGAAAATTTTAGCTAGCTTTATTTTAAACAATTTTGTCATTCTGATATTATTTATTTTTGGTAATACTTTAAAACAAATCATAATTACTTAGCTTACATAACATCCAGGCATTTTAAAGGTAGTGAACATGGATCATCATTTGACAGAAATTTGGAGCTGGCTTCCCTTTTGGGGAGTTTATCTCTTCATTTTTATATTATTCCAGTAGTATAATAGAAAATCCTCCACAGTTTATAATCAGAATCCTCAGGAATGTTTTTTTTTATTTGTTCTAATACTCTTAGAGAGTTATTGATTCTTTAAGTTTTTTTTTTTTTACATCTTCTTCCTTGGAATTTTTTTACTTTCCTTCAAGTTTTAAACTTTTTGTCTCTCTCCACTCATGCCCTCTGTTTTTTTATTACAATCAACTTTGGAAGTGTGCCAGAATTTTTACTTATAAAATTTTAACAATACAATATTTGAATGGAATAAAACATAATAATAATAAAAAAAAATTAAATATTAATTATTAATTTAGAAATGCTATTCACTAATATACAAATAATCTTTATCATTTTTAAATATAAGATTATTAACAATACATAATTAGTAAATAATAAAATATAGAAAAGAAAATTCTAATTAATAATATATCTATGTATCTGCTTATTATGACATGTAAATTTTTCTACTACATACAAACATCCCTGATGTTGTTCATCCTCCTTTTCTACTACCAAACATATATAATCCAATACTCTACCAATCAGTACATCCAATTAAAGTTTTAATTTTTTAAAATCCTAATTTTAACTAGAAATTACATCACAATTCATTTTTCTCAGATTACTATCTTTAGCCATTGTTAACACAAATGTGAACTTCCCACATTTCTTCCTGGTGCCAACCTGGAAGGTCACTATACATACACACACACACACACACACATATATATATATATATATATATATATATATATATATAATATATATATATATATATTGTAACCAGACCCCCATACAACCCTTTTATTACTTCAGTTGTAACAATTTCCTGATGAGCATGTTGTAGGAAGGAACTATCAATTGGCATTACCCAATGCAGATGTTAACCCCCCTACAACAATATTTCCTGCTCATCAGAGGATGTAGCACCATAGAGGCTGGAAGCATCTAGACATTTATAAGTTTGGTTTTCCAAATGGCACCACTAGAGTTCCATCTCACTACAACCTGACTTACCTTGGTCTAGTTATGCCAGATGTAGCTCAGGAGGCATGAGATTCTCATGAACAAATGCAATGACTGATGAGTGATGCAACAAAAAAACAAATAGAATTGGACAACTGGAGAACTAAAAGTAGTTTTAGGTAACAACTATTTTATTTAACAGCTGATAATATTTAATTCAGAGTTCCACTTAAGAGATGATGTTTAGAAGCAGTTTAATTTAACAATACTTCATTTTCAAATTCACTTATGAGAAGAAGTTTGGAAGCAGTCTAATTTAACAATAGTTCATTTTCAAGTCCATGCATATCCATGTGAGAAGTTATTTTCAATTCACTTATGAGAAGAAGTTTGAAAACAGTTTAATTTAACAATAGTTCATTTTCAAGTCCATGCATATCCATGTGAGAAGTTATTTTCAATTCACTTATGAGAAGAAGTTTGGAAACAGTTTAATTTAACAATAATCCATTTGCAAATCCTTCCAATAAAGTATATGCAGTTGAGCAGTTATGATTTATACAGCATTTCATTATTTTGAGAATTATTACCAGTTGGTAAACACTTAAACTCAGCAATTCTTGGTTTGTGAAGCATTTATCATTTAGTCCAATATAGAGGTATATTCATACACAGAAACTTTATTGTTTGATTTAGATATAAGTAATATACAATTGAGCATTCATAATTTAGTCAAATATAGAGGTATATTCATACACATAACCTTTATTGTTTGATTTAGATATAAGTAATATGCAATTGAGCATTCATAATTTAGTCAAATATAGAGGTATATTCATACACATAAACTTTATTATATTATCCAGATAGAAGTAATATGCAGTTGAAGCATTTATAATTTAGTCAAATATAGAGGTATATTCACACATGTAAATATTTACTTGGTCTGCTGCAAACATATATTTTTATACATAAATTCATTAGCAGTTTCATTTATACTTTGAAATATAGAATACAATTAACGTTTTCGTATTTCTCCATTAATTTTTTTTTTATTAAAATTTTTATCATAGCATTAATAATTGAATTGCTACTATTTTTTAATTCTTACCTTATTACTTGTTGTTCTCTTTCAATACCCATGGGGCTTAATGAATGGCACAGTAGACAAGCTGGAGCTTACTTCATGATTGTGGATGAAGAGAAAAACGAAGGTCTACCGCCCATGTTATATTGTTTTTTCATGGTTAAGTTTTGATTTTTCTGTCTTGCTTTACTTTGTAAAACTGATAAAAATAAACACTCTCTGATAATCCAAATTTTCGAAATATTTTTTACTTTCTCTGCTTGTTTTATTCAATATGACTTCTAAAAAGAAAAACTACTTAACCGACGATAATAATAAAAATGATTCTCTCTGTCTGATAATCCAAATTTTTCAAGCTATTTATACTTTCTGCTTATCAGAATGGATTATCTTTACATGATGCCTGCTTTAATTGGTGTTGGTAGTATGTTTTCATCCACATTCATGCCATTTCCCCCAGCTCATTGGCTATTCTTTTTGGCAGTAGAAGACCGTTTTTAATTATCTGGCTATGTGTTTTCCAATTCCAATTAATTTTACATTTCTTTGCCTAAGACATTGGCTTAACACCTAAGTTATTTTGCCTTACAAATTATTTTTCTGCAATACAAAATAAACTTATCTTTTTTTTAATGTTTAAATCTTTTTTTTTCTTTTTTACTTTATTGATTTCCTTTTTTGGATTTATGACTTTTAATAAAGAAAGATTTATACTTTCTTTTAATTGCAGATTTAATGTATTTGTTGTGTCTTTTTTTTTTTAATTTGACCAAATTAACTTTCTTTTTTCATTGCTGTCAATTTTCATGATTCCTTTGTTTCTTTAAATTTTTAGTTTTCCTCAACCATTATTAAGTCTTTTCTTTTCTAACAACAAATCATGCCAGTATTTTTAAATGGGGGAGGGTCTTTTGAATATATATACATGAGGGACAGTATATCTGTTTCATTACCTCCCACCAAATTTTGGGATGAAATCACCTGGAAATACAATTTCATTCCATATAATACACATCATTTCTCATTACTCCATTTCCATTGGTTTTAGGTTTGCTGATGAAATGGGTAAGATAAGCTGGAAAAGTGAATACATGAACTGTAGCTCCCAATTCCAGGATAAGTAGATGGCCAAGAACAAACTACTAGGATGAAACTGCCCTATGACATCACAAGAAAATATCTCATTTTTAAGCACTACCTCTCTTGTACCTAGAAGGATCATCCAACTAAGAGTAGGAACCAGAGAAAAAAACACAATTTGGCACTTAGCCAACCCTGCTCAGCTCCTGTGAGTCTTAGGGGCTATCATTTGGTCTATTCATGAGACCAAGGCCTATTCATGAGGCCTACATATACACATTGCCAGACTTCTCTCAGAGCACAACATCCAGGTCTGGATAGTGCTGAGCATATACTTCAGAGCATCATAACATAACACATCCAAGCATCTCTGCTCAATCATCTACCCACCTCAACATGAAAAACACAAGTCCATGCATCACTACATCACACTCACAAACTTTTTCCATCAGCTTTCTCTATTTTATTGTTCTGAATTATAACTACAGTTTGGTTTAGGAGACTGTGGATCATGATCAGTTCTCCTATCGCATCTTTCTTTGTTTTGAGGTGATACACTTCTGTTTTGTTCTATTTTTGGGCATTTTTCAGGCCATACATCATCATGATGGCTTGCATTTCTAGCCACACTTTCTTGCAGGTTATGATCACTATTTGCTCTTCTTATAACCTGGGTTTGGTAAGGGCTCTGTGCATTGCCTGTTGAATATCTTCTTTGCCTTTTCCATGGTGGTGTCTGATTTTTTTGGTGCTAATACCATGGTGGTGGTTCATAGTTGCTATATTGCCGAGGAGGCATTTTCCTTTTGTATCTGATGGCTCCTATTCTAGTCCCATCATCTCTTCTATAAGGAGGTTTGTTTTGTGGTTACTTTGTTTCTCCTTTCTTGGCTGCTGATGCACCACAGCTATCATAGGCTGTTAATAGTTCAGCAACCTGCTCAATAGATCGATGATCAGTCCCAATCAGCATTCTTTCTATGTAACTTGGGAAGCTGTGCCATATCAATCTAATAATCTGGAGTTCAGATAGGAGGTCAGATGTCAAGGCTCTCAACTTGGCCACCTGTCTTCTAAAGAAGGGTGTATAAGGCTCTTCAGATGGGCATTTCTCCTGGGACACCTTATATTTAATCCCCTCCTGATAATCATCGCTCCAGTAGCAGCTCATTAGTGCTCCTTTAAAATCATCAAAATTTGTAGGTTGGGTGAACAGTGAATCCCACCATGCTTGTGCTGCACCTTGGAGATGACTACATGCTATTGTCAGCTTTGCCTCTTCTGTCAATACATTAATACTAAAGTATCTCTCCAAACTTTTTACATATTCTATAGGTGCTTCATTACAGCTCCCTGAAAATGTTCTGATTTTTAAAAACTGGTTTACAATTCCAGACATCTGGTTGGTCATAGGGACTTCATGACTAACTTGATAATTCTCTTTTTGACTTTCTTTTGGGACTGTTTCTGCCTTTCCTTGTTTAGGCAATGTATTACTATTTTTTATTTCTATCTCTTTCATCTGGGTGGTCAATATATCCACCTTCTCCTGCATGGATTCTTGCATTCTTATTATTTTCGTATCCATGGTCTCACATATCTGGGTCATTTTTAACTTTTTGCTGTATTAATGAGCCTTTTACTTCCTCCATCACTTCCTCCTTAATTTTTAATATTTTGTTAGTCATCTCTTTTATTAACTGGTCAAACTTTTCATTTTGGCTTTCAGTTATTTCTCTGATTTGTTCTTTCAATTCTCTTTTGTCTTCTTCTCTCTGTTTTTTTGTTGTCTTCTTCTCTTTGTTTACTATGTTTTTTTTCTCTTCCTCTCTTTTTTGTTGTCTTCTCTCTGTTCATCTCTTTTCTTGTTATTTTCTTCTCTTTGTTCATCTCTTTTCTTGTTATCTTCTTCTCTTTGTTCATCTCTTTTCTTGTTGTCTTTTTTTTTTGTTCGCTATGTTCTTTTTCTCTTCCTCTCTTTTCTAGTTGTCTTCTTCTCTTTCTTTATATCTTTTCTTGTCTTCTTCTCTTTGTTCACTATGTTCTTTTTTTCCTCTCTTTTCTTATTATCTTCTTCTCTCTGTTCATCTCTTTTCTTGTTGTCTTCTTTTATCATTTCCATTAATTGGGCTAACATGGACATCTCTCCTGTTCTCTGTGATTGCTTTTGATCATCTGCTCTTTTTTCTTGTTTATCTTCTTTCTCAGGAAGATTCTCTATACTTTCTGTATTCATCATATTTTTTGTTTTTGATCTGGTTATCATCAATATTTTTTTTAATTTTATTTGTACTTTTTTATTTCAATTTTGATAAGCTTCTCTCTCCATCCATACCATGATTTAACTCCAAGTCTTTGTTATGCCTGCTTTATTCTTTATTTACCATTTATGCCATTCATTTTTATGTTGTTTTTCTTTTAAAATTTTATTTTTCCACCCCTTCTTGAATAAATCACATCACTGCATCATATGCACTGCTCATATCACAGAATCATGATCTGCTTATGCTTATGGATAGGCTAGCTAGATAAGCCTTACAGTAGGGCAACAAATGTAACCAGACCATCACACAACTCTTTTATTACTTCAGTTGTAACATTTTCCTGATGAGCATGTTGCAGAAAGGAACTATCAATTGGTATTACCCAATGCAGATGTTAACCCCCCCCTACAACAATATTTCCTGCTCATCAGAGGATGTAGCACCATAGAGACTGGAAGCATCTAGACATTTATATGTTTGGTTTTCCAAACGGTGCCACTAGAGTTCCATCTCACTACAACCTGACTTACCTAGGTCTAGTTATGCCAGACGTAGCTCAGGAGGCATGAGATTCTCATGAACAAGTGCAATGACTGATGAGTGATGCAATAAAAAAACAAATAGAATTGGACAACTGGCTAAAAGTAGTTTTAGGTAACAACTATTTTATTTAACAACTGATAATATTTAATTCAGAGTTCCACTTAAGAGATGATGTTTAGAAGCAGTTTAATTTAACAATAGTTCATTTTCAAATTCACTTATGAGAAGAAGTTTGGAAACAGTTTAATTTAACAATAGTTCATTTTCAAGTCCATGCATATCCATGTGAGAAGTTATTTTCAATTCACTTATGAGAAGAAGTTTGGAAACAGTTTAATTTAACAATAATCCATTTGCAAATCCTTCCAATAAAGTATATGCAGTCAAGCAGTTATGATTTATACAGCATTTCATTATTTTGAGAATTATTACTGGTTGGTAAACACTTAAACTCAGCAATTCTTGGTTTGTGAAGCATTTATCATTTAGTCCAATATAGAGGTATATTCATACACACAAACTTTATTGTTTGATTTAGATATAAGTAATATGCAATTGAGCATTCATAATTTAGTCAAATATAGAGGTATATTTATACACATAAACTTTATTATATTATCCAGATAGAAGTAATATGCAGTTGAAGCATTTATAATTTAGTCAAATATAGAGGTATATTCATACACGTAAATATTTACTTGGTCTGCTGCAAACGTATATTTTTATACATAAATTCATTAGCAGTTTCATTTATACTTTGAAATATAGAATACAATTAACTTTTTCGTATTTCTCCATTAATTTTTTTTCTTTTATTAAAAATTTTATCATAGCATTGATAATTGAATTGCTACTATTTTTTAATTCTTACCTTATTACTTGTTGTTCTCTTTCAATACCCATGGGGCTTAATGAATGGCACAGTAGACAGGCTGGAGCTTACTTCATGATTGTGGATGAAGAAAAAAATACAGGTCAACCGCCCATGTTATATTGTTTTTTCATGGTTAAGTTTTGATTTTTCTGTCTTGCTTTACTTTGTAAAACTGATAAAAATAAACACTCTCTGATAATCCGAATTTTTCAAATGTTTTGTACTTTCTCTGCTTGTTTTATTCAATATGACTGCTAAAAAAAAACTACTTAACTGACAATAATAATAAAAATGATTCTCCCTGTGAGTGATAATCTGAATTTTTCAAGCTATTTATACTTTCTGCTTTTCAGAATGGATTCTCTTTACATGATGCCTGCTTTAATTGGTGTTGGTAGTATGTTTTCATCCTTGTTCATGCCATTTCCCCCAGCTCATTGGCTATTTTTTTTGGCGGTAGAAGACCGTTTTTAATTATCTGGCTATGTATTTTCGAATTTCAATTAATTTTACATTTCTTTGCCTAAGGCATTGGCTTAACACCTAAGTTATTTTGCCTTACAAATTATTTTTCTGCAATACAAAATAAACTTATCTTTTTTTTTAATGTTTAAATCTTTTTTTTCCTTTTTTACTTTATTGATTTCCTTTTTTGGATTTATGAATTTTAATAAAGAAAGATTTATACTTTCTTTTAATTGCAGATTTAACGTATTTGTTGTGTCTTTTTTTATTTTTAATTTGACCAAATTAACTTTCTTTTTTCATTGCTGTCAATTTTCATGATTTCTTTGTTTCTTTAAATTTTTAGTTTTCGTCAACCATTATTAAGTCTTTTCTAACAACAAATCATGCCAGTATTTTTAAATGGGGGGAGGGTCTTTTGAATATATATACACAGGGAACAGTATATCTGTTTCAATATATATATATATATATGTTTGTGTGTGTGTATGCGTGTGTGTGGTAATTAAGAAAAAAACATTTTAAAGTAAAATAAATAAAAGAAATATTTCATCAGTAAATATATGTTAGCTAATAGATTGTATGTAAGACAAAATAGATAAAACAAATAAATAATAGGGAAATAGTTCCAGCTGAACACCTTCCCTAGTAACTTTAACTTTAGAGCAATTAAAGGAAAATTATGAAAATGTAAAATTGGTTGTCTGCAGGGATAAACATCTAAACAATAACATGAAAAGACAGAATGCTCTTAAGAGGTTTTAAACAATGGAAGCATTAGCAGATTTCCATTAATTCATTAATGTTAATGGTAATGTTGAGAAACATTTAAGTCTTTCCAAGAATTTAAAGAAGGGGATAAAGGGTATAAATACTCAATTTCTGCTTTATTTGAGGTTCTTGTTCTAAAATTTGACAGTGATCTAGAAGATACTTAAAATTTCTGTAAATTATGTCTGAGTAGAGAAGTTTGCCTCCACCCTCTGTGAGTCCACTCTTGGAAAGGTGCCCAAGAGATGGAGTTAGCAGAAGATCAAAGAATTATGCCTGAAGACCAATTACCTTTGTTGTCTAGAAAATCAAAATTTGTCTAAACTGAAACATAAACCAGCCAACATCCATGATGTAAACCTCAACAGCAATCAAGTCAGGCTTCCAGTTACCATAAGCCTCCAGCAGCAACTCCTAATATGCCATCTTTTAAAAGAATAACCAGTATAAGCATTTATTTGTTAATGGTAACATTGTAACATTCATTTTGTTTTCCTTTTTATTATCGCCTTTTTTTGTCTATAATGCAGCATTCATGTAAGCATTATAGGTATCAACTGAATTTTTATATATATATATATATATATATATATATATATATATATATATATATATATATATATCATATATATATATATATATATATATATAATGATCAAATAGTTTTGTTCTTATATATAGAATGTTAATGTACCAATAAATATCAACAGACTTGTTTTTTTTTTTTTTAATAATTATTGATTTGACTTGGAATATATAAAGGTGAGAAGTCAGGTGGCATTTTTAATTTAAGTTAAAGTATTTCAAAATTTTAATGTGGCACCCATTTGTTTAATTTATATAATTTATATTATCTCTAAGAAAAACCTTTCACTTACCTTCTCTTGTATTTGCTTAATTAAATGATTTTTGACAGAGAGAGAGGGAAATGCATTGCAATTTATTTCATAATATGTAGTGAAATCATATATTTCTTATCCAATTACACTGAGAAAGATGTTAATATATATACGTGTCTATTTAACTTATTGATTTTTTTTAAAAGAGGAAGTACCTTGCAATCTTTATTTTTCATATATGTACTTATTTTATGTAATTAAACCAAATGCTTATTAATTAATTATGCTATTAGATGATGCTAGGTTATATATACTCATTTATAATGTCATGATTTGTAAAAGAGAAAGATACAAGGTGATATTTACATGGTATTTATCATGCATAAATTTGTTGAAAGAGAGTTGTTTAAAAAAAAAATTAAAATTAAAAATAAAATGTATATTTATGTCTAAAAAAATAAAATAAAAAAGGTTTAAAAGTTTGAGAAAAAGAAAAGAACAAAAAGACAAGGGATGGGATTTTATTGAGATAAACGATTGAAAGTAGGGGAAAAAATTTCAGAAATAAAGAATAGATAAAGAAAAGTGATTACATTTTTTTTTATTAATTTATAATATAAATGGTATTATTTATTTATGGAATAAATAGATTCGTTCTTTTCTTATAATGTTAAAGTAATGGAATGTGTGTGTATATAAATTAAATGTTAAAAAAAAAAGGAATTTTTTCACAATAATACAATTGAAAGCTAATTCAAATAAAAGAATTAAAAACTATGAAACAAAACAAAGGAAAATATAATTGCAATGGCTAGTGATAAGTAACAAACAAAGGATTAATTACTACTATTTAATTAAAATATAAACCAAAGGAAAGCATCTTATATGCTAAAAAAAAAAAGAAACAGAAACCTAATAGGAGTGCAGTAGAATGTCTGATGGATCCTAAGATAAGGAAACACTGGATATATAAAAGAGAACTTGGTATTGTTTAAATTATTATCATTATTATTATTATTATTATCATCATCATCACATTATAGTATTATATTATATTGAAAAATAAGTCAAAGTTGATCCTATTAAATAAAAAAATGCATTGCTGAACCCATCGAATCATGCAACAGGACTGAACCTTCACTGCAATAACACCTGCAGTTAGCTAGAACCTGAGAATCAGTGGAGTGTTCATGTCCAGAATAGTTCATATGTCATCACCAAAAAATAAAAAGCCTATGAGGAATCATCATCAACCGGTTGAAACAACAGAATCAGCAGAAGCTACATTTCCCTATTGTGCATATTACAGTGTTCAAACCCTATGTAAAATCATTTTAGTTTCCTTAGCTTCAAACTTTTAATTATAGCCATTGAAAACCAGTGAGATAAAACTTTTGAACTTTATAAAAACTGTTAATTTCTAGGTTATTATTATTACATACATTAGCTTTCATAATCAGATGGTTAAAATCAAGTCTCATTAGGGAGTGTGTGTACTTTAATTAAATATGCTTTTATTTCTACTTGTATTATTTAAATGTATATGATAAAATGTATTAAATATCTAATGTATTACAAAAACGTTTGTACGTATTTCTATTATGGGACAAGAATAAGAATTTAAAGAAAGAGAGTGGGATATAGAAATATTTAATTATCATTAGTGGTTTGAGCCAATATTATAAGAAAGGGAAAATTTTAAGCAATAGATTTTGAATAATTCCAGTGTTTTAATAAGTAAATAACTATGATATTGAGATTGAGAAATGGAGGTTTATAATGTGAGTGGAGAATTTGGAGTAGCTAGAATCCAATGAGCTGGCTGGGAAGGCAGATACTAAATTCATTGCTGGTTGAGCAAGCATTTTAGTTACATTGTAAGTGACTGGTGCCTAAAGGGTTTTTTCTTAAAATAAATAAAATGCTTGGATGGCCAGTGTTATAATTTAGTAGCAGAGAAATAATATTAATGGTAGCTTGCTACCAGTGATGTTGTTATCTACCTGAAAGATCATCAGCCTTTAAAGATAGTATATAGAAACTAAATGAAGGGATTGAATAAATAAAATCTAAAAGTAAATAGATGTTTCCATTCCTTCATTGACATATAAAAGAAGGCAGACAGTACAACGTGTATATGTCACTTTGATCTATGGATATATAAATAGTTAAATAATGCTATTTATCAATTAACTACTGTGAGTAAGATGCTTGTATAATCAGGCATCTATTTAATTTAATGATTTTAAAAGAAAGAGAGTTTGTTAATTTTATAACAGATTTTAGCATGGTAACAAACAGGGATTGTATATCTCTATATTTAACATTAATAAAGTTTTAATATTTATGCTTGCTTGACCGTGATATAATGTCTCTAAGTTATCCTGTTCATTTGCTTTCCATATTACTTCATCAGTCATTTCATAAATACTGGAGATACTAGTCACCCAGAGTGAACTCTTAAATGGGTAAACTGAAGCAATGGACTGAAGCATGTTTCATTCCTGAACATGGGTCACACTAAAGTGAATGGATTTCTTTCTTAAATAATAACTAATTTGAAGCAATGTACCCATCCATAAACCAGTCATAGAATGATGAAGATGTTACTATATTAGAGACATGCATTTAAATATTTATATGCTCACTATGAACCACACTTGAGATACGATAAAATATCTAGCTTGTTTTAAATGTAACAGTTGAATAAAGTTTTTAAAAAAGTAGATTAAAGTAATTTTAATGTTAGTATCAAATATCTTAAATGTTTTTGCATATATCCTAGAAATTATATTTTCTAAAACAAAGTTTAGATAAAATAAATAATGTGAAATTAACAAAGTTTTTACAAAGCAGGGATAATATTTTGGTTAAATTTTATTATTGCAATAGATTTCTCAGAAAACAATTCCATTTCTGAAACATTCATAGCAGAATATTCCATAATGCAATTCCTGTTGAAATTTTTAAATATCCTAGAAATGATATATTCTAAAACTAAGTTTAGATAAAATAAATAATGTGAAATTAACAAAGTTTTTACAAAGCAGGGATAATTCTTTGGCTAAATTCTATTATTGCAATAGATTTCTCAGAAAACAATTTCATTTCTGAAACATTCATAGAAGAATATTCCATAATGCAATTCCTGTTGAAAATTTTAAAGTATTGAGAATCTTTCAGTTATACAATAGCCTGGATAAGTATTACTTTTAACAATTCATAATTTTAAATTATATTAAAAAAGTATCTTTAAAAGAAATTACAACTGTAGACAAATTAAATGTGCAAAGGTGTGTTTGGTTGTTTATGGGGGTGTAAGTGAGTTCCATAACATCTGACTTTTATAAGACAAGTCTTGACTGATGTGATTGTCAGTAGAAATTCATTCCCAATTGACTTAATTAACATCTTTTTGGAATTTATTGTCAATATTCTAAAAAATAACCGCAATTAACATAATTCCAAAACTTTTTTGAATCAGTGGTCTAGACTTTTAGCCAAAATGAATAATTAATTTTAAAAATTACATCATTTTTTAATAAATTTTTTAACAAATTATTTAACTTTAAAATCTATTTCTGTAATAAAAAATAATACATCCTTTAAATACATTAAAGATTTACACTGTTCATAAAATAAAGGGTAGTTGTCAGTTATGCATACTGTGGCCTTTAGACGACATTGTAGTACTATCAAGAACCACCAAGAAGATTGCAAGTGATAAATTTCTATCCAAAAATTGGCTGAAATTGATGGAAAGTTAAAATACAAGAATCACTGAAATTGATGGAAAATTAAAACACAAAAATCGATATAAAATTAAAATATCTGAGGCAAGAAATGGGATAATTAAATGCCTAAGGCAACAAATAGAACAAATCCTCAACCCCCCTGCAAAATTTTTATTAAAAAATCATTGAAATTAATATAAAATTAAAATGCCTAAGGCAAACAAATCGAAAAATTTTAAAACGAACAAATCCTTCTAAAATATAAATCAAAAAGAAATTGAATAAAATGCTATAAAATTCAAATTACAAAAACAGAAATTGGTCTAATATATAAACCCCCCCCCCATTGAGAAATTTGATCAAAAATAAGTAAAATGCAAATTACAAAAAACAAAAAAATCATGAATGCTATTTTCAAAAGCCTATGAAATTAAACAAAAACATACTAAATCTCAAAAACAAAATTAACAAAGCCAAATTAATGGCAGTAATGCAGTACATTTTAAAAAAAAATTCTTCTGACTTTCAACACTATAATGATGAGGAGTATAATAATTCACAAACCATAACAGATTAAAGCTTATTAAGTAATTAAATATAGATAACAACGAGCTCATAGCTATTTAAAAAATAAAAGTAGCTATAAAATACAAAAACAGTAATTGGTGTCTAACTAACAGCATGAAGAATTAAAATGAAAAATGATGGGTGGCAGGAAAATTTAAAAAAAAACAAACAATTCGTCTGACCAAGTACTTTTCAAAAATATACTAAATTTTATCTAACAGATATAATAATAATTCATAAATCTTAATAATAGACTAATACATATTAAGTAATTAAATATAGATTTAAAAAATAAAAGCTATAAAATACAAAAACAGAAATTAGTGTATCATTTATTATTACAGAATATTATTTTATTATTAATAGCATCATTGGCTTTGTGGTATATAAGGAATAGTTTAAATTAGGTCAATGGGTTATTCTATTCCTAAATAACAAAGTTATTGCAAATACTTGGGATAGGTCACACATATATAAAATCATACCTCAACAAATAATTTAGAAAATGTTTAGAAATAAAATAATCAGAATAGAAAGTAGAATTTTAGGTAATCAAAAATTTATAATTTAATGAAAGTTTAGTATAGCTAACTCCATTTAAATAATATATAAGTTTTTGAAATAGATTTGTACCAAGAAATATTATCAATTTCTTTCAGGCTGAGTTGGTCGTCCATGGTGTTCTTGGTGCAGATAGTCATTGAATTTTTCCATCCTGATGAAAATAAAATTTGGGTATTCCTAGATCTCTCCATTAGGGATAAAATATGGGGTTTATGTATTAAATTTTATCCCTCTATTGCCTTTGCTTACAAACAAGGTTTGCAGCATAAAAATCCATTATTAGCTCTCTATTGATCGCGTTTTCTTTCACTTAAAGTTTGTTATTTTTAAAATTAAAAATTAACATTTAACCTATGCATAATTTTGAAATTTAGAAACTGATAAATAGTTGCATAAACATTTTGTTTTTATACTTGCATTGAATAAGCTACTATAAATTTTTTTCAGAATTCAGGTCATATGACAGATTCATGGTACCAGTTTCTCCACAGGTAAATTAATTTGTGCGTTTTTAAAATCAAGATATTTTTTTAGATTATCACTGACTAAAAAGTAAAAAGAAAATAACAGCATTTTAAAAAAAAGTAAAATAATCCATTTTCTCATTTTAAATTATAAATCAAATAATTTATATATATATATATATATATATATAATTATTATAAAATTAGTTACAATATATATATATATATATATATATATTGTAACTAATTTTAAGACATCATTTGGATTATAATTGTAACCAAATAAAGTGTATTAAATAATTAAAAAATTAAGAAAAGATTCAAATATAAATATTTGGCTTAATAAACGAAAAAGAATTGTAATAAAAAATTTTATATCAAAGAGAAAAGAATTAAACATTGTAACCTGCTGAGCATAAGCTATTAAACAAAAGCTCAGACTGAGCTATCAATCATATTAAGGGTCATTAGATTAAATGAAACATACTCCTGGATAGTAGCTATATAGCCATAAGGTCATAAATATTAAAATGATGAATAGGAATAAATTAAACATATTTCTATAATTAGATTTCTCAAGATATCACAATATCAATAATTATAAACAAATTATTAGGAACGAACTGCTATAACTCAAGTATATGGAAATCAAGTGAGTGAGTACACTGGTAACTCAATCAAATATCTCTCAATATATCCAACTGTAGATTTTACTCACTTTCATTTCTTGGTTAAGTGCATATTTAAACAAATACCAAGTGAATATGGTCTAGCAGGGTTCCAATAGATTATCTGAATCTAGACACAGTTATATCTAATAACCTTTCACATGTACAGAGTTTGAATCCCATTTTGGTACTTTATTTCTAATAAAAATGGAGGATTTTGCTTTTAGAGCCATATCACTGTATGCACTAATATTTAGGTAAACATAAACATTTTTAAACCAAAGTGGAGTATATAAAATTCATTAGACATAAATCATTTCTTAGAGCTTAATATAATAAATGTGTTTCAATACTTTTTTATAAGTTTTACTAGCTCAGATTACTATTAACTTAGGATGGCAATTCACTCATCCTTGCATGAAATAGATGATGGGATGGTGGTTATAATATTACGAAGAAATCACTAAATACTATGAAATCAATATTTATTTATGGCCTTTAAACATTTAAACAGCTCATTAATGACAGCGTGATGATGATGATAATGATAACGATAATGGTTTCAACCACAGCTTTAGGAATAAGCCTAATCATAAACCTAATTTTTTATAAAGAAATTCATAATCATTGCTTAATTTTAGTACATCTAATTGGAACTTAAATAGCTAATATTCACCTTGATGAATAATCACATTTAATAAAGACTACTCTTAATGAAATATATAGGCCTCATTTAATAAAACAAATTAACATTTATTAATGCATTACTAATATCTACATGAAAATTTATAGATAAATATGAAAATTGATATGAATAATAATAACAATAATAATTGATTATATTGCAATCTTCAGATTAATTTCAAGTTCTTCCCCCTTTTCCATCAAATGTATATTGTATTAAATTGGGTAACGGATTTGTTAAAATGTTCCATCCACAAGAAAAGTATTTCATAAAAAAATATTCACTCATTGGCACACATACCTTATAATCTAACCTGTAAGCAGAATGTTATAAAAAAATGTTAGCAGAATTGGAAAGAGCAAGTTTTAGAAACAAGTTTTAAAACATTTTCTCCCACTCCCTTCTACACTCTGAAACCTATAATTTCTTAAAACAAAATAATTTAATATTTTAATACTGCTTATTTCTTTACATTCACTCGCAATTATACACAGATAAAGTATTATTATGTATGTGTGTGTTTACCCCGTAAAAACCAAAATATTATTTAAAACCAAAATAATAATACAAAAAATTATTTTACACATTAATATTTCATAACTGTAAATTAATAAACAAATAATTTTAATACATTCAAAATCATTTATGAAGCTCAAGGTTATTATTAGTAAGAAATTATTGTTTTTAATCGATCTGAATTGTCTTTAAAAGTTCTTTAAATAAAATATACCACTTTATTGCTAAAAGTTTATTAAGACTCTGATACCATAAAGAAAATAAATATAAAAAGTCATTACCGATCCTTTGTTTTGTGGCGAACTTCCAAGGGCTCAAACTTATCTTGTATAATGTCTATATTTCTGCAGCTACTATTTCCATTTTATGTTGGAACAATCTCTTTCTTGAGGTGTATAATTGTTTGATGATGATGATCCTATTGAGGTTATTTGCTTTAGTGGACAATTTGGAAATCATTATATTATTTTTTTTTCTCTTCCTGTTAAGCATGATTCTTTTAGTGGATGAAGTACAGCAGTTGTTTTCACATTTATAAATTTTCTGGGTTTAAAGTCAGTTACTGGTTCAATTAATTGGACTTGATGATTTAATATTTATCAGTAGATTACTCTTTTCTTCTGATTTTAAATACAGATGAATGTTTTCTTCTTTCTATTTAAAAACATCTTATTTCTCTCGGTCAGTTGAAAGGTGTAGAATATTATTTTTCAGACAAGACATCTTTTCTTTCCTATATGATGTGCTAGTTGATGATGAGTCTGGTAGACAGATGAGACATATATTAATTTTTCTTACCCCACCATCCTTATATTTTCAACATTCAAAACTTGATATAGAAAAAATGATTTTTTTTAAAAAAAAAGGTTATCTAGCAGAATTAAAAATGTCTGCTTTAGTTTCAATAATTTTATAAAAAAAGGTTTCTATCACAAATATTATAATAATAATCCCCCAACTGATTTTCCAGACTGCTTTTATATTCGATTTTTGAGTCAACTCCCCCAATTAGAGTGATAATGTGACTTGCTATTTTTGACCAATTCATTTTTAGCTGCAAAGTTCAATCTTTTTTTAGGAACATAAAAAAAAATCCACACACCTGGTTTTCAGACAACTTTTGTTTTGAAGGAAAAAAAATAGACTTAATCCTTTTTCCTCATGTATATCGGTAATATCTAAAATTGGAGCTTCTTTCTTTTGATCTTAAGATGAGACAATTTCAAAATTAGAGTTCCCACCAAGCTTAAACTCTAAAATGACAATCATTTACAAAAACAAAATTGCTACAAAAATATATATCTGATTCAACAGATTTTCTCCCTTAACACAAAATTGTAAAAAAAATAATTTGACAGATTTAATCCTTTTTCCTTTCAATATTTAATAAATGTAGATATATTTATGTGATGTAACACACACACTCCATCATTCAAATCATGTATAAACTGACATTAAATAATCTAATTGCTAGCTTAGTAATTATAACCCTAATATTTAAAGTTAAATCCTTAGCTTTTAAATCCCAATTACAATTATAGAAAAGCAAAAATAGAAGTATAGAAGAAGACATTAGAATTGATCAAGCATAGTTTAGTTTTAAAGAAAGTCTAACATCTGAAATATTAAAGAATTTAATAGCTTACACATACATTGCCTATATATGTGTAACTTTGCTTTTTAACAGAAAAATTAAATATTGAATAGTTTAAATGTGTGTATTACCTTTCTATCAACACACAAACAAATAAAGAATATAATTGTTGACCCACTCTCTTTCTGCCTTAAGCTTTTAAAATTTGATCTTGTAGAGTTTAAACTTGGGTGCCCTACAGCTTCCTTTTTAGATAAAAATGTGATGATTTTTGTTTTACATTTTCTTAAATGCACATTACTATAAATTTAGCTAATGACTAAATTGTAGTGGCACAACATATATATATATATATATATGGATTTTCTCAAAATATGAAAATAAAAATTGATTATGATGAGTGAGAAGAAGTTAACAATTACAAATACCTTGGTCAGATTATTAATACAGATGGAAACCTAATGGATGAAATTAATCATAGAATTAAACTTGGTTGGAGTGCTTTTGGTAAAAATAACTTGATACTAAAAGAAAATAGGCCTATGTGTTTGAAAAGATAAATTTGTTTTACCAGTTCTTAATTATGAATCTGAGAATTGGACACTTAATAGAAGAGCAATACAGAGACTTCAGACCACTCAAAAAAGTATGGAGAGATGCATGTTGGGAATTACAAAAAGAGATTGAAAATGCAATATATGGGTGAGAGAATAAACAGGTGTTAGTGACAAAATTAAAAGACTGAAGTGGAGTTGGGCTGGATACATTGCTAGAAGAGATGATAATAGATGGACAATTGAAATCTTAAACTAGATTCCAAGAGATTGTAAAACACCCATAAAGAGACCACATGTGAGATGGATGGATGAAATAAAGTGTGCAGGGGTGATATGAAGGAAAGCAAAAGATCAGAGAAAATTGATTGAACTTGGAGACACCTTCATCCTGCAGTGGATTGATAATGGTTGATGATGATGATGAATATATCTTTGTAAACTAGACTGAAATCATCATCATCATCAACCATTATCAATCCACTGCAGGATGAAGGTCTCTCCAAGTTTAATAAATCTTCTTTGATCTTTAGCTTCTCTTCTCCATATTACCCCTGCACACTTTCTTAATTCATCCATCCATTATTGGTCTCTTTCTGGATCTTTTACAATCTCTTGGAATACAGTTTAAGATTTCAATTGTCCATCTCATCATCTCTTGTAGCAATATATCCAGCCCAGCTACACTTCAGTCTTTTAATTTTTTCTATGAGGTCAGTAACACTTGTTTGTTCTCTTACTCATATATTAAGTTTTCGATCTCTTCTTATTACTCCCAACATGCAACTCTCCATACTTCTTTGAGTGATCTGAAGTCTGTAATGCTCTTCTATTAAGTATCCAAGTCTCAGATCCATAAGTAAGGACTGGTGAAACTCATTTACCTTTTCAAACACATAGAAATATTTCTTTTTAGTATCAAGTTATTTCTACCAAAACCACTCCAACCAAGTTTAATTCTATGGTTAATTTCATCCATTATGTTTCCATCTGTATTAATAATCTGACCAAGATATTTGTAATTGTTAACTTTTTCTAACTCATCATAATCAAGCTTTATTTTCATATTTTGAGAAAATCCATATATATATATATATATATATATATATATATATATATATATATATATATATATATATATATATATATATATATATATATATATATATATATATATATATTGTGCTAAGCATTATCAAATGGCCTTGCACAAAATCTGCTGTAAAGAATATTACAGCAGATACATATATAGATTGGTACATATTAGGCACAACAAATATATAAATGTGCTATATTAATAATGGAAGTTGGATCTGAGCAATTAGAATACCCACACACACCAATCTAAAGCAAACATTTAATGGTCACACAAATATTGTACACATATAATAAACTCATGTATTTTTTTTTATTTTTCATTTTTGTATATTTTATGATATGTTATTTTATGTATTTTGCTTTTTTCTGAAAAATTCAAATAGAGAAAAGCAAATTTATTAAACAAATGGATCAAATGTTGGAACATATTAGTAAAGTAAATAATTAAAGCAATTGTTCCAACATACTTGTATATATATTTTTTTTATTATATATTTTTTAATTACTTTTCTAAAAACTAATTTTATTCTGTAAACTAAGAATGTTAATTGCTTTTGCAAAAATCTTATTAAAAGCAAAATGTTTGATAATGCTATAATTAAACTGTTATCTTTTTAAAAATTCTTTTGAATTGATTTTGTAAGCAAGTAGTGGTCTGGGTTATTCAAGATGGAAACCATGATATCAAACTTAAAATGTAAAATTTAATCGGAAAAATTCTAAGAAATGTTATAATCAAAATGTTAAAATAAATTGAAAGGATTGGCTGATTCATACTTCTCAGAGGGCTAGTGGGATTGATATAGTTTAGTCAGTGCTGGGAGATTCATTCTTTCTTTGGCAGTCATTCTGGGCAAGTCATTCACTACTTTGGCTCCAGAATTGGTACATCATGTAGCTACTTGAGATTAATTTATGGAGTCGACTACAGCAGATAATTTCTAAGAAGAAATCCATTGTACAGTTCTTTTAAGAACTAATGATTTCTTAAGATTTAATGAACATTTAATAAAATTTATGTTCATATAGATACAGAGAAAAATATGAAGCAATCTACCAGTCCAGTAAAATGACTGTGGGGTAGACAACCAGCCAGCGCACCACCCTTTCTCTGTCCCAAGCCGCCAAGATGTGACCATGCCAGTTCCAGCCGCCCACGATGAAGACAAATGCCGCCTTGCTAAATAGATGAATCCTCACTACACCGCCAGTCAACTTGAAGCCCATCCAGAGCCCAGAGGGGAAGAATGAAGATGCAGACATAAGTTTATTTTAAGATGTTTTATTAATATTGAGATAATTAACTTTGATATTTCTGATTAAATATATTCTTATTTCTTTATTATTATTATTAATCATTTAAAAAAAAGAGAGTTTGTCTCTCGCATAGGTATACTGGATTTACAGTTATTACGGGCATAAATGTTACAGCTTTTAATTAAATCTTTTGAATCAATTTTTCTATTTTAAATTCTAGTATTTTCAACAAAGGTTGCAATGAGATTTTTTTTTCTTGTTGCTATTCATTTTCTTTTTTGTTACTCCTGAAATTTGTCATATACAAATATACATGTGTATATATGCGTACATATGCTTATAATATTCGGTAAATACGATATCTCATGTTGAATATCTAAAAAATGCATTTAACCTTATATCTTTTTTTAAGTTATTTTTTTTTGTCACTGCTACACCTCCAATGCATGTAAGAAGGGGTCTATTATAGATTCCCTGTAAGCAAGTCCTTAAATAACTTTATATTTAAAATAGTAAGTGTTTAATTGTGCTGCATGTATATACATGTATAGGAATTTATCTATGGCAAAAAGGAAATAGATACGGTACCTCATGTTGTGTACTATATAGTATCTGAACTACCGCAACCTTATTTGACATGTTGAAAAATATAAAATTAGTGAAATATTTCATAGTGCAAATATATGCATAGTTTTTATTATTATATTTGCTATCAATAAAAAGGTTTCAAAGTCATCAGTAAAAGTATATGCCTGTATAACCGAAGATCTCTAATCTGATATATATTTATATGTATCAAACCACACAAAGTATAACTTATTTCCACAGGGTCAAAAAAAGCTCAGACCACTTTTATTCTTTATAAAACATTGTAGATAACTTTAGGGATTTATTATTTTCTTATATAAATTGTATTTTATCGATTTCAATGCCTTGTATATATATATATATATATATATATATATTATAACGGAAATGGTTATTCGTACGGTTGATTAATTATTTGTACCTTCAACTATATTTATTTCGATTATTTTATTCTATATTATACTTATTTATTATATCCATTTATTCTTTTCATAACTTTTATTTCTATCCATTTATTGTTTACACCTTAGATTCTTTATTATCTTATTTACTATTTTAACCAACGCCGTTACAATACAAGCAGAGAGCTAATACAGATACAAACTTAATTTCATATCTATACCCTTGATCGAACCCCAAGGCAATACGTACATATTATCTTGGTGTTATTTCTCCTGACCAAGATACCCTCGGCTGCTGAACAATGCAAACTATTTCAAAGAAAGTTAACGAATGTCCAGCGCTTGCTATTTATTTTTTAGAATTGGGATTTCGCATGAACAAGCAGCACATGAATATCTTAAACAAATCAGTATGCCCCTTTAATCACTACTTACAGTTTCCCCTGTCATAGCTTGGTGATAGGAGAATAAAGCAAGGATACAAAATTTAATGACAAATATGTTTAATAATAATATTTACACTTTATATAAAAAAATTACATTATAATAATAAAAATAAACACACACTTATAAATACATGGCTATAATAAATATATGAAAATAGATCAGATATAAAAGTTCTTAAAGTCCAGTTGATAGAGTTCTAATTTTTTCAAATCATTAATTTTATATTTAGTTATAAATAGTAGACAAATGAAAATGCATGCATGCTTTTACCTAGGCTTTGTTGTAATTGTCCCATAGGTATTTCTTCCGAGCGCTCTTGATTAACTTCCTCAGATTGTGGGGTTATTTTCGTTCCAGTTTTTGCTTGTTGATTCCTTAGGTTCTCCATTAACTTCCTCCGTTTGTGGGGTTATTTTCATCCAGTTTGCTGGTTGATTCTTTAGGTTGCATTTCAATCGACAGCTACAGAAGCAGCGGTCCCTCTAGCAGGTCAGGCAAAGATCTTACATTGTGAGTCAGTGATGTGACGGCTCGAATCCGAACCTACGTCCCTTTAACGCCACTAGCCACGCACTTCTTCCATTTTCTTTTTAGCTGTTGCTTCTCTAAAGTCTCTACTAGCAATGCCAGACAAAAATTGTAATTTTATTAATCTCTTTCTTTGTTCGTTGTTTTTAAAATTTTTTAATTAAGACTTAGATTTCCAACCAATTCTTATCATTATGTTTCTTTATTTAATTAGTGGCTGGAATGTAAGTCCCAATTAATTTAACAGATCAGGCAAAGATCTTCCATTGATAACATTTCTTTGTCCGTGGAATTTAATTTGTCCAACAGACTTTCACACCTATGGCCATATTGTTTCCTTTTATATATCACCTATTACATTTGTTTTATTTAAAGTTTACAATTCATTCATTTTTTTTTTTTCACATTTACGTTTTACATTTATTTTAATTTGTTATAATATATATTTTTTTTAATGAGAGAAAAGAAACGCATTTCTTTATGCTTCCTTTTCCCCTCTCCCACACTAAACAAATATAACTTTCTAGCATTTCTTACAAGAGAGAAAGAAACGCATTTCTTTATTTATGCAGCCCTCCTCCCCTTCTCTTACTATTACAAAATCCACAGTAATTTTGACATTAGAATTTCAATTTTTTTTCTTTCCCTTCCTTCTTTTTTTAAAAAAAATTTATTAGCTAATTTATTTCACCTTTATTACTTTCTAATTTTATTAATAAATATATATGTGTGTCGACAACTTTACGTGGTCGTCACAATATATATAGGGGTTTGTGATAATCAATTATTTGGTATTTTTTTTATTATATCATCATTAATATGAAACGGTGGTGGGTATTTGGGATTAAATAAATATTTAATCATAATATTAAACTTGTTTCATTTTCATATTATTCTTTATATTGATAAAAATTTGTCATTTCCTTATCAACCACGTACCTATAATAATAATTTAACTTACCCATTTGAAGACCCTAGATGTAGAGTGACTGAGCTAGCCACAAAGAGATATCACTCTACTGGGGTGTTAAATCTTATTCTCATGCTTCGCTGGACATATGGTATTACACACCCTTCTGGGAAGGGGAAAAATTCATTTTTATTCTTTTCTAGAAGTGGCACACAAAAGTCTATTTTGTAAATAGATTTTTCAAAGGTGTGTACTTGTCATTGTTCTAAATATTCAGGCATTTAAATAAGATATCAACTAAAGGGTGTTTTTAACTGGAAGAGTCCTGTCAATCCACTCTTTCTATCAGTTTAGCTGGAAGTACCAATATACATGAGTACAGACAATTGGCTAAATTGGTATCCATTTCTTTTCCTGTTAAATCTTGTTCACTTCATGGTCAGTGCAAGATTAGGATTAGGAAATCTGCAGGGAGAATGGTCTGGTACAGTAAAACTGGCACACAACGTGGTTTAAACATAAAAATGGTATGATTAAGGAAAGAACAAGTTAAATTATATAAATGTATAAATTACGATAAAAATAATTTACGTGCCGTATGTATATATAAACTTTATGTAGGTGAAATAAAAACTAAATTAAATGTTGACTATATATATGAGAAATTATATAAAGTTTGATCGTTACTTGTTGTTTTTTAAATATATAGTGTAATTAATAGGCCATATAAATGAACATGCTTAGTTTGCTATATATATTTTTTGAAAATATTCTTAGTTAATTAAAAATATTTTACTCAGAAATTTGCAGTTCCAAAATGATAGTTTATTTTTTGTAGCGACGGATATTTAATATATTTACGATTCAAATTGTTAGCAATAAATCAAATGCAAACACTGTATTCTATGAGTATAATGTATAAGTAAAATAGACTTAAAAGTAATTTTAAATAAGTATACATGTAATATATTGATGGTTGATATTTCGTTATATAGAGTACAGATTCTTTTATCTTAATAATTGCTTAACAATTTTCACTTTAAACCGGGTCGCTAACATTTTATCAGATAAGTAAAGTTTCCATTTAATCTGAGTATAAACTGATGTCAACTTGTGAAATTAAAATAGAAATAAAAACTATTAAATGAATGAGTTGGGAAAAAATAATGTCACACTTTGCATATATACGTATATAAATATGGACAGAGGATTTCTATAAATGGTTATTACAAATAAAAGTAATAATTTATTATAGCATAATATTTTAAAATAACTTACAATTGAGTTTATTGTTTTTGTTTTAAAAAGAGAGAAAATAGACATTTAGAGACAGGTATAAAACCTGGTTATCAAACGTAGCGTGATGTTTTAAAATAACTTATACTTGAATTCACTGTTGTTTATTAGAAGAAAAAAAAAGTAAAATGAAATACTGTTAAATACTTGCTTAATGAATGAAAGTTTCGTAATGATTTTAAAATAACTTATAGTTGAATTTGCTGTTGTTTATAAAAAAAATAAGTAAAATGAAATACTGTTAAATACTTGCTTAATGAATGAAAGTTTTGTAATGATTTAAAATAACTAATAATTGATTTTAAAGTAACTTATAGTTGAATCTGTTGTTTTTTTTTGTTTTGTAAAAAGTAAAATAAAATAGTGTTAAATACTGGCTTAATACGAATTAAAAGTTCGTAACGATTTAAAATAACTTATACTTGAAGTTTTTTTTGTTTTGCTTTAAAGAAAGAGTAAGTAAAATAGAGTGTTGAATACTAGCGTAACGAATTAAAGATTCGTATGTTAAATTGATTTTTTTATTATTATCAGTAAATAAAAGATGAAGGATAAGCAAGGGTAGTTATTAATTGATCATTCCGTTCAATTGTAGCTAATGTAGATTTTTGGGTTTCTCAGGCATGATATGTAGGAGCTGGATTGTATATGAGTTTCTGGCCTCTTGGAAAGCAACAACGGTTCAGTGCATCGGCTGGAGATCTATATGTAGTTCAGAATTTCTATGACTTTGTAATAGTGTATGTTCTCTGTCATTCGTGTGGAGGGTAGTGTTTAGCTGAGAAAAGAGAGATAATCTTTTCTCGGAGACCTTCATACCTTGTGATGCGAAAAGACTCCATAAGCCTTAAAAAGAAAGAAGCATGGGTGCATTTACTAAGGTTATACCTTTAAATTGGCTCTTTGAAAATGAACGAGTTCTTTCTCTCTGTTCTATAATGCAAAAAGATCCCGTAAGCTTCCAAAGATATGAGCAGGGATGCATTTATCGAACATTTTTGGTACTTTACATATATTGTTTGTCATAGAGTTTCGGATGAAGTACGGGCCTTTGGGCTGATGTGCTGGGTTATTGTTGTTTCGGTCCAGATGCGGGAATATGATATATGTTGGCTTGGACATGTGAGTGTTTGGGAGGTCGGGTTTGCATTTCTATTCATCAGATGCGAAGGTCTCCAATCATGTATATATATAAAAAGAGGGTGAAATATAATGAAAATATAGCTATTAAACAGATATAAAAATGTTAAAACTTAATATTAGGTAAACATGATAAATAATCAGATCAAATAATTTAAGAATCTTTATGGTTAGATGTTGTAGGTTACTTGTGAATGTTTGTCTCTCGAGCATTGTGTGTACAGGTTGATTCGTATTGGCATTTCGTGAGCTGGGGATTTGGAGATGGGGGAAATGCAGGGATTGGCTGGAGATGTCTGTGTGATCTGGAGTCTCTGTGGCCTCTGATGAATGAACACTTTTCACCATGCAAAAATGTGAGCAATTCTTTTAGCAGAGAAAATATTTTCTGGGACTCATTTGGAGTAATGCAAATGTACTCATAAGTCTCATATAGAAAGAGCAGAGGAGCATTAACTTCAACTCTTCTTATATATATAAATTCAATGCCCTTCATTTGTGGTTGCAAAATATCCTGTCAGCCTCAAAAAAGTGAGCATGGATGCACCCACGAAGTTTGGTACACTATTCTGATAGTATTTTTCATGGTTCATTCGACTTTGCTTGGCTGTCACAGAGTTCTAGAAAGGATAAGTACATCCATGTTAGCAGTCTGTTTGTTTTCTTTTATCTCTGACTCTGGGGATTGGGATGCTGGTGCAGTTTTGGCTGAGTATAGCGAAGCTGTGGGGGATGAGGTGTCACATTGTCACCGTTCAACATCATCCTTTTTAGATTTTCAAAAGAAAAATACAAAAATTAGTAAAAATATAGTTAGTAAAAATATACTTAATATCTGTATAAATAAAATCTTAAGACTTTAAATGGTCATACTTATTTAAATGTCTCATTGGAGAGGGGGGTATTTTGCCAGGCATTATCAAATGGCCTTGCACAAAATCTGCTGTAAAGAATATTACAGCAGATACATATATAGATTTGTACATATTAGGCACAACAAATATATAAATGCGCTATATTAATAATGGAAGTTGGATCTGAGCAATTAGAATACCCACACACACACCAATCTAAAGCAAACATTTAATGGTCACACAAATATTGTACACGTATAATAAACTCATGTATTTTTTTTATTTTTCATTTTTGTATATTTTATATGTTATTTTATGTATTTTGCTTTTTTCTGAAAAATTCAAATAGAGAAAAGCAAATTTATTAAACAAATGGATCAAATGTTGGAACATATTAGTAAAGTAAATAATTAAAGCAATTGTTCCAACATACTTGTATATATATTTTTTTATTATATTTTTTTTTAATTACTTTTCTAAAAACTAATTTTATTCTGTAAACTAAGAATGTTAATTGCTTTTGCAAAAATCTGATCAAAAGCAAAATGTTTGATAATGCTATAATTAAACTGTTATCTTTTTAAAAATTCTTTTGAATTGATTTTGTAAGCAAGTGGTCTGGGTTATTCAAGATGGAAACCATGATATCAAACTTAAAATGTAGAATTTAATCGGAAAAATTGTAAGAAATGTTATAATCAAAATGATAAGATAAATTGAAAGGATTGGCTGATTCATACTTCTCAGAGGGCTAGTGGGATTGATATAGTTTAGTCAGTGCTGGGAGATTCATTCTTTCTTTGGCAGTCATTCTGGGCAAGTCATTCACTACTTTGGCTCCAGAATTGGTAAATCATGTAGCTACTTGAGATTAATTTATGGAGTAGACTACAGCAGATAATTTCTAAGAAGAAATCCATTGTACAGTTCTTTTAAGAACTAATGATTTCTTAAGATTTAATGAACATTTAATAAAATTTATGTTCATATACAAACAGAGGAAAATATGAAGCAATCTACCAGAGAGTCCAGTAAAATGACCGTGGGGTAGACAACCAGCCAGCACACCGCCCTTTCTCTGTCCCAAGCTGCCAAGATGTGACCACGCCAGTTCTAGCCACCCACGATGATGACAAACACTGCCTTGCTAAATAGATGAAATCCTCACTACACAGCCAGTCGACTTGAAGCCCACTCAGAGCCCAGAGGAGAAGAATGAAGATGCAGACATAAGTTTATTTTAAGATGTTTTATTAATATTGAGATAATTAACTTTGATATTTCCGATTAAATATATTCTTATTTCTTTATTAGTATTATTAATCATTTAAAAAAAAGAGAGTTTGTCTCTCGCATAGGTATACTGGATTTACGGTTATTACGGGCATAAATGTTAAAGCTTTTAATTAAATCTTTTGAGTCAATTTTTCTATTTCAAATTCTAGTATTTTCAACAAAGGTTGCAATGAGATTTTTTTTATTGTTGCTATTCGTTTTCCTTTTTGTTACTCCTGAAATTCGTCATATACAAATATACATGTGTATGTATGCGTACATATGCTTATAATATTCGGTAAATACGATATCTCATGTTGAATATCTAAAAAATGTATTTAACCGTATATCTTTTTTTAAGTTATTTTTTTGTCACTGCTACACCTCACGATGTGTGTAAGAAGGTGTCTATTATAGATTCCCTGTAAGCAAATCCTTAAATAACTTTATATTTAAAATAGTAAGTGTTTAATTGTGCTGCATGTATATACATGTATAGGAATTTATCTATGGCAAAAAGGAAATAGATACGGTACCTCATGTTGCGTACTATATAGTATCTGAACTAATGCAACCTTATTTGACATGTTGAAAAATATAAAATTAGTGAAATATTTCATAGTGCAAATAGATGCATAGTTTTTATTATTATATTTGCTACCAATAAAAAGGTTTTAAAGTCATCAGTAAAAGTATATGCCTGTATAACCGAAGATCTCTGATCTGATATATATATATATAAAATCACACAAAGTATAACTTATTTCCACAGGGTCAAAAAAAGCTCAGACCACTTCCATTCTTTATAAAACATTGTAGATAACTAGGGATTTATTATTTTCTTATATAAATTGTATTTTACTCGTATATATATATATATATATATATATATATATATATATATATATATATAAAGAGAAGATATATAGAGAGGTTTGTGATAATTAATTATTTGGTATTTTTTTATTATATCATCATTAGTATGAAACGGTGGTGGGATTTGGGATTAAATAAATATTTAATCATAATATTAAACTTGTTTTGTTTTCATATTATTCTTTATATTGATAAAAATGTGTCATTTCCTTATCAACCACGTAACTATAATAATCATTTAACTTACCCATTTGAAGACCCTAGATGTAGAGTGACTGAGCTAGCCTCAAAGGGATATCACTCTACCGGGGTGTTAAATCTTATTCTCATGCTTCGCTGGACATATGGTATTACACACCCTTCTGGGAAGGGGAAAAATTCATTTTTATTTTTTTCTAAAAGTGATGCACAAAAGTCTATTTTGTAAATAGATTTTTCAAAGGTGTGTACTTGCCATTGTTCTAAACATTTGGATATTCAAATAAGATATCAACTAAAGGGTGTTTTTAACTGGAAGAGTCCTGTCAATCCACTCTTTCTATCAGTTTAGCTGGAAGTACCAGTATACATGAGTACAGACAATCGGCTAAATTGGTATCCATTTAAATCCACAGGGAGAATGGTCTGGTACAATATATATATATATATATATATATATATATATATATATATATATTGTAACCAGTGGGATTACATAGCACACACTAATATAGTTTGTGTGCATAAATATATATAAAGTTTAAAGGAAAAGTAGAAATAAACACAGACAAAAATTATAGTCGATATTTTCTACATTCATTGAAATAAAAATAAAAAAATAAATAAATAATAACACTGATTTAAAATATTGTTTTATAAATTAAACTTTTAAAAGATCTGAATAAATGTATATATTTTGTATTATTATTATTCTGTATTATTATTATTCTGATTGTGAAATGCAAAAACACAATACTTGTTTTTGAAATTTTTTTTAATTAATTAAAATGTATGTTTTCAAAGGGATTAGAGAGATAAAAATAAAAAACTCTGTTTTCAATCAAGGTGTTATTATCACCTTAGATGATAGGGCTGATAAGAAATTAGCTCCAATCTGGATAGTAATTTTTGAAGAGAACAGTTTTGCTTGCAGTTTTGTAAGAGTTAGCAGAAGAGCTAGCTGTAAAGTTGGCTAAAATATTTTGTGAAGAGTTGGTAACTGTAGCAGAAAATGGCCATAGTAAAGCTAGCTCCAAAGATGGCTAGAATAATTATGAAGAGAACTGCCATGAAGATTTAAGAATGCAAGGAAGTGGCTGCTCTACAGTTCACTAGTGGAGATTGAATTTACATGGAGGAAAGCGTCAAGAGTCTTTGTAATTCATAGCCTTAAAAGTATCCTGGAAAAGAGCTTGCTGACCTGAAGCTTACAAAATCAAAGTATAAATGGAACTGACTACAGAAGGTAGACAGCCAACCATACCTGAATTATGTACTTTTACTGACGATGACAATAATCCTGGATTACATGTTCTGATGGACCGAAAACCAAGCTTACCAAGAGAAAGCTTGAAGAAATTGGTGCACTTATGGTGCTGTTTATCAATAAATGCAGAGACAACAGATAAACACATCATGTGTATATACAGTGAGTTATTTTATTTTAATATTTCTTAAAATGACTTTTAAAATTGTAAGTTAAATAACTTAAAAGTTAAAACCAACAAGTAACTTTTACTTGAGTTGAGATCTAGCAGCATTATATATTGTACCGGTCAGTTTTGTCTGTTCATATAACAAGATCTAGCATCTAGGCAAAAGTACCTTGAGTCCAATCATGCGCAAGATACATAAGTCAGGAACACTCATGAACTCTGCCCTATTTGCCTATTTTCCAGCTCTACCAACTTATGAGCAACAATTCCAATGATACCAATCTAATTTATTTCTCACCACCAGAATCACAAAGCCATGACACAAAAAGACTCTAATTTGAATTTATTAATATAGAATATTATTGTTAGTGAGATTCTATCATCTAGTAAACTAAACCTTTTATATAACATCAATATTATTACTATTGAAGCAGTCGATCTGATGCTCAGATCATGCTTCACAGCCCACTTATAGTCTCCTACCACCAAACCATGTTTAAACCCATCCTTACTCATGTATACATATGTACTAACACAAATTTTTTTAGCTTAAGCATTAAACATAATTGACGTAAATATTTATATATCTTAATGCAAAATAATTTAATAAATGAATATTTAACATTATTTTAATGTGTATGCATGCGTAGTGAATAAATATATATATTTTCAGTGTGGGGAGATTGATAATAAATTGTATAAAAAATTATATTATTCATGTATCTTAAAATTCATATAAGATATGTATTACTTTTTTATATTTAATTTCAGCAGTCAGAAAATGATGTAATTCTTTTAAGAAGTTTCTCAAAAACAATTACCCAGAAAAGCCCATTAGTTAGATTTAAAATATTACAATTTGTAATAGTAAAGTAAAAACCTATTAGTGGAAATTTTATTCATGCCAACTTGTTTTAAAATCATAAGACTTATTTTAAAACAATCGTTTGAGAAACTTGTAACAAAATTGCATTGTTTCTAAAAACTTACAAAACAAAAGATATCCAGTCAGCAGATTTTAGCTTTGCTAAAGTGCTCAAATTGCCTCATGTCCAGCAGTTAATTGCTATATTAAATCATCAAAAATAATGATATAAATATTTGGATTTGAATCCAAAAGGGAGGAGACAACCATAAATTAATGATGGTCTACACAATCCATGCTAGTTTTAATCTTCATCTAATGTGCCATGAGTAGGGGAAACTTCACCTTCCCCTCTGTTCCAACATGCTCGTTCCCATAAGAAAAGCTCCAGATCCCATGCCTATGAACTTTCAAATGTCTACCAATTAAATAAGTAAAATGCTACCTGTGAAGCCTTATTACAAACCTAGATCTAGTGTAATAATGCCGATGAACACTCCAAACATCAAAGACCACTACTATTTACGAAAGGTAAAAGAACTTTAGCTGCTCTATGATTCTATTAAATTCAGCCTTCTATAACAACAATAATCCTGAAGCTCTCTCTAATATCTTATGTAAATGTTTATATCTTATGTAATTTTACTTAGCTACAACTCTATATAACTTAACCTATTCTTTTATTGAGCCTCTATTCAATATGTTTTCTTTTTTATTATTTCCATGTGACAATCATATTTTATTTCATTATTACATTACATATTTTTGTGTTTAAAATGCCAGTAATATTTCAAACTCGTTAGCATATAATTCCTTTCTAGTTTCCCTACCTATCACTTACGGGGTAATTAAGAATTTATTCTAATTAAAACCAAGTCCTATTTGACTTATGCAGGTGCTCACAAGTTTGGAAAAACAAAGTCATTATCTTATAAATTGTAGGAAAACAGATCAACATCTGTTTTTCTAAAAATGTTTTTTTTTATCTTTTTAAAATGTGCTAAACCCTAACTGTCAATGTATTTTATATATGTAAAATCTATTTATTATGCTAGTTATTACTACCACCCCATTTATGTCTGTATAAACTTATTTACCTTAGTAACAGCATTTATTAACCGAAATTTGCACTTATCAAATGGTGTGGGAAGTTATAAATAATTTAAAGTAAAGGGAAAGGAGAATCTTTATGTCTTAAAACTTATAATATAATTTAATTAAAATTAAATCATCCATGCTTGTTTAGCAATTAGATCATATCGTTATGCAGGATATTCTATAATGTATGGGCATTAAGTAAATAAGTAGTCTTTAAAGCTACATTTCATATCCCAAGCATTGCGTGCATATAAGCACACTCATTCTCCTATGATGTATATTAGTGCTTCTCTTATTTGGAGGTATCGCAAGGTCGAACCCCATCATTTATTTCAAAATCCAAGAACCAGGCTTTAACCCCCCTGGGGACTTATTTGGTTGTATGTGTGTGCTTTATATGGGGATCGCTCTGGAAAAACCAGCCCAATAAATGCACAGCCGACCACTCTTTGCTTATAATCCGAACCTGTCAACATCTGCAGAGTTATCGGTATTTTTTTCTTCGAATGAATTCAATGAAGCACTTGCTAGGATCCATAACCAGATCATATTAATCTGCTACCATGCATGCACTGCCATTCTCTCATATTTCTAGATAATACCCATGAATGTCCATAAGCCGTAGTGCTGTGATTTTGCTAAACAAATCTATGTCCACTATTTAAATATGCATCTTTGCCACAACACAATAATTAATATATTATTAGCAACCCACACATGTGTGTTACTCTATAAATTGAATATTAATAACTATATTTGTGTACAAATGTAATGCTTTATTCTCAAATAATAATTATCTTTCAAATCAGTTAAATGCTATTGTGTTCTTTCTGGGGGTGTAGTGGTACTTCAATATTATATTTCTTAATAGCGCTAAATCTTATATTCATCATTATGTTCTATATTATTCGCATAGCTGCAACTATCAATAAAGTCATCTGTTAAATTTGATTCTTAATTTATCAACCAAATGTAATATGATTTCTCTATGACCAACTGTCATAGAATATTTATGAAGCCAATGATCAATCAATGATGACATGCATTTACTTATATTTTGTTAAAATAATAAATCTTAAATATATATGTTATAACATTTCTGAATCATTGTGTTTTCTTTTAGTTAAGTTAGTCTTTTAATTAGTAATTTATGCTCATACTGACTAGATGATCTCCGCTAAAATATAGTTAATATTAAATGTCACAATCTTTAAGTGCTTATAAATGATAGTTCATTTTCAATTATTCCATCATTAAACTTAAATTAGAGTCTTTTGTGTCTCCAATGTGTGATGCCGGTGGAGAGAGATAAAATTAGATTGATATCATCGGGATTGTTGCTCATAAGGTGGTAGATCTGGAAAATAGGCAAATAGGGCAGAATTCATGAGTATTCCTGACTTATGTATCTTGCACATGATTGGATTCGAGGTACTTTTGCCTAGATGCTAGATCTTGTTATGTGAACATACAAAACTGACCAGTACACTATTCAATAAATAAAACAATGACTTTGATATTTAGAAATATATATATAAGATTTATTAAGTTAATGTGAGATGGATATATGACTGATTACATTATTTGTGACAAAATACAAATAAAAATGGGTATTTATCTTCCTTAGATGACATTAACCCCTCTTACAATACTATAAAATGAGCATATTTATTCAATTTACATTGCAGTAACAAATAATTTATGGCTTTGTTCTAATGCGTCTATTTATATGTCAATAATTTACAGATTATGTGGTATACCTAAGATTTTTTTATAGCGCTAGATTACAGTTATTTCAAGTTCTTTAAATCCACTGTTAATATCACAACAGCACTCGAACCAATACATAAGATTATTGAGTTTGATAGCAATGGTAATTATATTTAACTAATAAAATAGTATTCGCATTTGTGAAATAAGAACATATGTGGGAAGCTAATTTAGGAAACAGTAATTGTGGCTAAAATAGCATATAGGAAAGTATGAATGAAAATATAAAAATGACAATCCATTTAGTATAATCATAATAGTACACTTTATGAGCATTGATAGGTTTTAGTGAGAATGAAATATGGGAGAGCGGTACATGAAGACAGAAATGAAGAGATCCATTCTAAGATCCAAAAAGGTGTTTCAATTTATGGCTAAAGAAGGTGACTCTCTGCAAATTTTGGCAGGGTCGGGTCACAAACAACGAAGAATGCACTTTACTGAATTGCCATAGGCTGGACTTTTGCCAGAGTGAACCCTATGCAATAATATCTAGCACTGAAGAAGTCCCAAGGGGTTTACAAATGCTGTCCTTGGTATAGGAAGTAAAAACAGATGTGATTCAGGTTTTCTGATTCATTCGGGAAATGAAGCACAAATATATATAAAACTAAAGGACAGTATACATGTAACGCTTGAATTAATGTAAGGATACCAACTTAAAACTAAGAAATTAAAAATTATCACCTAACTTTGTTAATAAAGACCTAGCATATTGGTATGATTTGATTTACTACATGGATATGGGATAAATAAAATTAAGCTAATACAATAGCTCATACAATTAGAGAATTACCCCCCTTCCTATTATTATTTTAAATTATGCATAAACTTCCCATAACATATAACTAATACAAATCATTGGTTTTAAGTGCTTTCATAAATACCTTACATATTATTAGATATATATAAATTAGGTGGTGGTTAATGATTTCAAGAAAATAATATTGATTTAATTCACACAAGTATATTAAAGTTTTTAGAAGTTGACACTATTATTTAATTAATAAAAAAAAACATTTCTAAGAAAACAGATTTTTGCTTAGTTTTTCGAAAATAATATTATATAATAATTATTTAATTTTTATTTTACTTCCCCAGACTCGCAGGCACCCACTATAATAAAAATAACAAATTTGTTTTAAAAAAACTGGATTAATCACCCTCTGAAAAGTAAGGAAGGTTTTTTTTAATTAAAAGAGATAGCATAGGCATTTGTGATTCTGGAGAAAATTATCGACATATAATTTAGTATATGAAAATATAAAATATAATAATGAAAATAAAATATTGCCACATAGACATGAAATTAAGAAATAATAATTGTTCAGGAGAGGTTTAATGTAGGAGAGATTACTGCTAAGTTATATAGAGAGAACAAAGTACATTTGACTAACAAGGTAAGAGTTTACAAATTAATTCATAATTAATATTAAATTTTACAAGGAAGGCTTTACAAAATGTTTAAAGAAACAGATAGGTGAGATTTGAAATTATTCAAGATAAATTTAAGAGTGTAGCAGCACTTGAAATTATTACCTTTGTACAAACTTGACTGTTCTTTTGGTGATATTCAGATTTCCCTCAGAGAACTAGATCTAGTTTGATGAGCATAGTTATTCAGGCAGGTAGTAAATTCATTGTTCAACAAATAGGAATATAGTTATAGTTGATGAGTATTGGGATCCTGGGCACAGATTTCAGGGAAGGCCATCTCGAATGGTGGGAAATGCGAAGTGGATTTACTCACAACACATTGAAATTAAACAAACATGGATTTATTTGGCAACTGCTTTCATTGACTGTTTTAGTTTCCTTTTTGTTCAAAATTAGCCCATTTTTATACTATGCTACCATGGTATTTGTGGAATGCTTTCTTGATTGGTCACTGCTAATCATTGTCTCTAATCTAATTTTCAAAAGAATTTCTACATAAGCTTTACCCATTGTGCTGGGAGATGCCATTGTTAGATAAGTATTCAAACCAAAATTAATTTGATAAAAAATGTTTGTGACAAAAGTAAATCAATTAGTTTGGTTTCTAATTTTGATTTTAGAAAAACTTTTAATTAAAGTTATTTCAGAAGATTATACAGGATTAAGTTTCTCACCTTTAATTAATTTTGACTAATTACAATCGCATCTTCCATATTGGATTGAAAAAGAAAAGTAGAGTTTAATAGCAAAAATAATTTAAAAGACAAAATTTTATAGATTGACATATAACAAACTTTTCTAATAAATATTTGCTCAGTAGGTTTGTCTCTACAATATCTATATGCATCTGAGATGCAATTACTAAATATTTACTATAACTTTAATAAATAAATAAAAAATTCAGAAAATATAATATATTTTGATATTATAAGTTTGTTACAATTAATCCTCCATTACCTATTGCATATATGTATTCCCCTTTTAAATACTGTTATTATTATTTTGTGTGTGTGTGTGTTTAAATTCAGATATCTATGCATATATCTTCATTAAGAAGTATGTTAGTTTATATATCAAGAAAAGGAATAAAAAAAGGTGTTAGTGAGCGGAATATATACGCAAGAATAGGATTTGAATTTGGCTTGGTAGCAGAAGATTTGAGATGGGCTGTGAAGCGCAATCTGAATCTCAGATTCCACTTCAATATGATAATGAAATTTGAAATAATTTCCTTAGTAAAATGACATTTTTAGAACTGATAGAAATATATAAAATGATATTAGTTTAAAATCATTTATTAAATAAGAAAAAACTGTTTAAAGTTATATTTATAATTTAAAAAAAAAAAGGTACAAACAAATTTATAATTAATAGTCAAGAAAAAGACTTCCAAAAATCTTTTAGACTAAGAAAAAGAAAGACATTTTAAATCAATTAATTGTCAAAAATTTGGTAGTAATTATTTTAAAGAAAAAGATTAGATTCAGCAAAGAGAATTAAATTGTGAAAATAATCTTTAATAATTTTATTGTGATAATTACATTAATTGTATATTATAAATTGCGCATCTGTGCGCATATATGTGTAAACTATGGTATAACATAAATTGTATATTGTAATTTTGTAAATCAATGTAACAATTTAAATTTTGAATAAGAATTACGTAAATCAATGTAATAATTTGATTTTTGTTTAGTAATTTTGTAAGTCACAAATATGATAATTTTGTTTATATTGTATATTATCCAAAATCAGACCTTAAATATCATTTATTTTTTTTGTTAATAATAAACTTGTATTTAATTGTTAAAATTGTATTGCATCATCGCTTGGTCATATACAGTAATAGAGCTTGTGTTCTTTGAGCTAGGTTCGAGCATGGGATAAATATATGATTGGGGGGGTGTACATTAGTGCTTTTGGAGCATCCAACAATGATCAATCATCATCCTGGTTGGTGCATAATATTATATTCTTTAAAACCCATATACCATTCTTTATTTAGTTTAGCCTTATTAGGAATTAAGTTTATAGTTGGCCAGTACAAGTAGCTAGAGCATTGATGATGATCAGTATATTTTAAATGTCCCAGCATTATTGTTTAGATTTTCTGATTTTTGTGTATTCTAATCGACTATCACTTAGTTTGTGCCTCCAAATTAATAGTTAAATAATTTCCCAAGTTGGCAAAGGCTTAATAGTTAGTCTGGTTTACAGAAGACCCATTTTCAATCCAGTCACAAGATTGTCTGTTGATTTATAGTACAGATTTTATTATATTTTATTGTGGATCATTCATGATGATGAGTGATTATTTATTTTGAGTATTAGTATTACTTATAATTACTTTTGGATAATGCTGGTTGATGGTTAATTATGTTTGTAGTTGCTCTTCTGATCTAGCTGTGCTGATCTCTCAGAGATTTTTATAATCGCATGCTCTTACAAAATACTATATTATTTATATATACTTTTGTAAACTATTGATATCTGAAATATTGTTGACTTGGGAGTGATGATGATTTTCCATTACCCCAGGTTCAGTCCTATTCCTTCCACTTCTATATCACCCCATCCCATTACAAATGGCTTCCAACATGGGGCTGATGATAATCACATACTGGTGATCATCACTTCAAAATTATTAACTTGATCTCACACCACACCTGAGAAAAAAATTCATTTTATGCAGAATTAATTTTAAAAATTACTGTGAAATATGTGACAAGAGTATTGATGATAATTATAAATTATAATATAGTAATTTTCATGTTTGGAGTTAAATAGAAAATCGATTTTAGAGATTGGATTTGGTGTTTGATTGTTAAAGTTTGTTTAGCTGTTTTATCAAAAGAGATTTATTTAAAAAAAAAAGTTTTTTTTTTTCCACAAAGAAGAGGAGTTTTTTATTTGAGGTTATTTTAGTTATGTGGTAAAAATTTAATCAAGGTTACAACTAAAAAAAAATGAGAAAATTTAAAAATAAAAACAATAAAAAAAATATATATATATATATATATATATATATATATATAAATATTTTTTCCCCCCATTCACTGTGGTTTAATTAAAGACCCTGAGTCCAACCACAGTGAATGTAGACTAAATTTAAAGTAAGTAAAAAAACTTTAAAAACATTCCGTAAATTTTAGAAAATAAAATGAAAAGATTTTATTTTAGATAACAAAATAAAATTTCTAGAACTCATTGGAGAAAAAGATTAGTTAGATAGGAATAATTAATTAAAAACACAGCAATTAAAAATAAGATAGCAGAACAATGGGATTGGAATGGAAGATGCCTAACAAGCTAGATATAAATTGAGAACTTGTCTATTGTTAGCTCTCTCTTTTACCTGGCTCAGCTCTACAGCTTGGACTGAAATAAGCCACAAAGATATTTTATTAGAAAAGAAATAAAATTAACTTTTCAGAAAGAAATCTCTGCAACCAAGAAAATATCTTAGCCTCTTGCTGAATAAATTCTCAAACCACCAGCTTTCTATAGACAAGGAGAAAAGAACTTAAAATAATGGGAGCTATAGGTAAAATGGTGGAGTAGACTTTTCTTTCTATTTCCCAATTGTTTTTTCTGTCTGCTAGATCTCGGAAAACCCAAGAAATGTAGTGTGCCAGAATAATTTTGCCTGACAATTTCCTGCTGCTATAAATGGATAACCAAAGACAAAAATCACCATAAGCAATCAGTATGGACTGCTGACCAGAATGTCTTCATGGCCATCTAATAAAGATGTACTCAATCTAAAATCATTATCGGTAACTTCAGTTCTTTACTTGTATTTTATGTTGGCTTAAACTATAAACTTAAGTCATTTATGTTATAATTATAATGTGTTAATATATATATATATATATATATATATATATATATATATATATATATATATATATATATAAAGCCTGAGAATTTTTAACATTCTCATTGTCATTTTTTATTTGACCAGTATAATGGCAATCCTTAATCCTATTAATGTATATATAAATCTTTTTTTTTGGTTAATGGATTGCCATTATCCATTACTTGAATTGTACAATACTTAGATTTTTTTTTAAAAGAAAGAAACACGATTTTTTTTTATAGCTTGGCATAAACATATATATATTGAAGTGGTCAGATCTAACTTCAATCCTAGCTTCATGACATCTCACATGTAGCCCACTTCAAACCCTAGTACTACCTGTGAATTTCCGAATACAATGGGGTTTTATACGTTCAATACATGCTACTTTCATTAAAAAAAACAGTATTATATAAAAGCTTGTTAAAACCAACTACTTTAATATTTAAAGTAATCAATATCATTATTAAATTCATGATAAAATTATTTATGAAAACACATATATTATAACTGCATGGATTGTGCATATATATATATTTAAATATGTATATTTTTTATAAAATTTCATTGCGTTGGAATGTTTTATTTTACTTTTAAACAATTAGTTCAGATTTTAGTGATTAAAAGCTACATTCTTTTGATAAGCTTTCAAATTGTCCTTTCCCAAAAACAATGGAGAATTTTTATTAATAAGCAAAAAGATAATTTAAAATGTAAGAATGGTTCCTAATTAAAATCGTTTTTCTGATTGACAAATTCATTTTCTAATTAGAAAATGAATTCAAAGTTAATGAGTTTGAACATCTTATCGAGGGAATGTATCTAAAATCAATTAGCAAAATTTGTAACTTCGATAATGCAAGAAGCTCTAGCCTGAAGGCATCTAGAGTTGGAATAGGTGGGAAACCAGAGTACAGTATAAATGGCCTGAAAAAGTTTGGAGAAGAGAAGCCATATTTGTTTTGAAAGAAGTACTACTAGAATCTATGTGCATTTTAAAAATACGAATCTATATTGTAACGAGCACAGACGTTCGTTACATTGTTTTTTTTATATATTTATTAAACATGAAAGTAAATTAAAAAGTTCGCATTTAAAAATTTTCTTTAAGAATTAAAAATTGAAATTAAATATCATCTTAAACTCGTATATATTAAATCGCGCAGATAAAAAAAATTATTAAAATAAAACTGTATTAAAATTATTAAAATAAAACTGTATTAAAAATAGAAAAGGTATTTTAAAAACAAAAACTTAAAAAGATTTAGAGATAAAAATATATCTTTGATTTGGAAAACAGGTTAATTAATCAGAAATGGAAATGATAAATTTAATTAGTCAAATGTAAACCAGCCTTGGGCATCTAAATGTAAAAACATCGGTCAGATAGGAAAACAATAGAAACAAATACCCAATGAAAGAAATCCATCGGGAAATCGGACCTCAGCGAAAGGATCATCATATCGATGACATAATGCCAAGTCAATCCTTCGAATACGTATAAAAGGAAAATTTGGAAATTATTAATCAGTGAGTTATTATGATTATTACGATGTGACAGATAGGTGTTAGTGCGGAGGTGCGGGAGAAGCGATTGAAGAGACGCACGATTCAATCACTTCAATTTTGCCAAAGAAAGAAAGAGAAATGAACTATCGTTTTCTACATTGAGGACCAACTAAATTAAAAAACCTCTGAATGAATAAATAAAACATCGGCTAAATGTATACCAATATCTTCAGGACGGCGTGGGAATTCTCGTTCAAACTTACAAACGACAGATAAAGATGAACTGTTTAAAACCGTAAGAACTTTACAATTAATGAACATTAAATTAAAAACTTTTCGTATTTAAAATAATTGCATTAGTTTCCTATCTGACTAAAGTAGTTAAAATGTTATTTGATGTATTTTTTATTTATTTGTGTAAAATCATTTCCATTTATTTAATTTTGTTCTTTAAGTTTATTTATGATTTCTGTTTTCCGATAAATTAAAATATATCAATGTTAAACTTAAGTCGGGCGTGAATGGCTGTATAGATTTGTAAAGTTATATTAGGGGAGGGTAATCTCAGGTTATTTGTTTCGTGGTTAAATTGGGTCAATGGATTGGATATATTGGTGTGGTTAGTAGATGTAATATTGATTCACTACGGGCAGAATCGCTTCATACGCCACACACTTCCGTTTGCCTATGGAAGGAATTATAAGTCGGATACCACAGTTCCTTTCTATGGAGTTTTTTGTTTTATTGCTCTTCTTAGCAGATAGATGTAATATTCCTATCTCATGAGAAGCAATTTCTTCTCTTAACTTTTTGTGCTGCCGTATTTTATTACATTGAATACATCGATATATCAGATGAATTGATGCCGGTTTGACTACGAATTTTAACCTAAGGTTAAATAGGGATAGAATGTTTATTTTCAAAAGCAAATCTATGTGGTCTATTCATACTTGACCCTAAATAAAAATGCATTAAATTTAAGTTGTTTATAGACGCTTGCATGGATTGGTTATCGGTTAAGTATGTTTTGGGTTTTCATATTTGATCAAAATATATAGACATTTGATAAATAATGATACCTTACGGTGAGTATCTGAAATGTATTTATTCGGATGTCTTTTAAGTTATTGGTGACAATGCAAGTATCTTATGGTGAATACTATTGGGTTACGTATAAATTTCCCTCTGCAATTGTCAGTAATCAATAATTTTGTATTTTGATCGTTTATGTTTACTTTAAAATGTTTTTGACCATGAAATCTATGTAACTGATCTATATTCAAAATTATAAACAAGCTTTCATAAATTTATCTGTGCGAACTTAATTAAAATGTAAAATTAGAATATAATAGTAATTAAATGTAAATTAAAGTCAAAAATCAAAGTTAAAAATAATGTTAAATGTTAAAATAATACTAAAATAATTTTAAATCTTATATATATATATGTGCATAAATAAATGTTTGTATGCTAATTACTGGCAGTGGCTTATTTTATTTATTTTTTTAATATTGAAATATAATTAGATAAGATATTATATTATTTAATCTCTGCTATTTCACTGAGCTAGTGACATGGGCTAATGATCGGATGCAAAATATAAAAAAAAAAAAAATTTTTTTTTTTTGACTTACGTATTTGCCTACTTTATAAATTTATCTAGGTTCAGATGCCTAGATGGCGCCCCGTAGTGCAGATTACGAAAGTCTACCAATCTCCGGATCGTTACAATATAGTGTCTCCATCATGGTGAGAGGCTAACTTAGGGAGTCTGACTGCTGGGTTCTAAGTCCCCAGAAGATCTTCAATGTGGCTGCAAAACTAAACCTTTCTCCATCATGGTGAGAGGCTAACTTCGGGAGTCTGACTGCTGGGTCCTAAGTCCTCAAAAGATCTTCAATGTGGCTGCAAAACTAAACCTTTCCACACCAATCATGCTGCCAAAACCTGAAAGAATCAATCAAAATGTCATTCAAATAATTTACAAAATGCGTGCCTACATTTCAACAAAATCAGACTCTGCCATGTGAGCTAAGAAACCAGCCATGGAAGGATGGGTAAAATCTTTCCTTTTTAATGGCAACTTACTGGCCAGTTCTGAACTTTAAGTTAAAACACCTTTTAAGCTATCTACTGTAAAATTTTCTTTTTATTTATGCTATCTTAAATTATGTAGTAATTCTCTTAATCTCTAGTCTTTAAAATTAGTATTATGTTAACTTTATTTTTTCTTACGATGGTGGTTCATTATCTAACCTTACTATATATTTGCTAGATGATTATTAATATAATTTATTTTTGATTATATGCCAATAAAACTTTAACTCGATAATAACCTTTTCATTACACTTATCTTGTTATAATATAATATTAAGTTTTACAGTAATTCTTTTCCACTAGAACTAATTTAATACAGTTCTATTAATTATTGAGTTGAAGGATTTATTAAATGTTGCTATTTTTTACTAATGGCTATTTATTCACATTAATAATGTTAAAATATTTTATTAAAAGTCGATAAAGAAAAGTAAATGAATATATTCTAATTCAAATTTTATACTTTCTATTAATATTGAGGGAGGGCATGATATTTAGGGTGTAATTAATATAATTTTTAACTGCATTAAGTACCTTTTGGTTAAAGTTAATTTGACTTTAATTTACCTTGATCAGGTCATCATATAGAGCATTCCTTATATAAAATGGGTTTTATTATTTAAACACGATGATTACCAAGTCATCATTTTCTGAACATTGCTGACACGAGCCTTCTCCTGCGTCATAGTCTTGTCCTCAGTTGGAACACCAAAGGCTCGTGGCTATGACCCAGCCTGGCTTTCCTTGTGTTCCACATCTCCTTGATAGGGCAGAAAGACTTGTGTTTTTAAAACACAAGCTGCCCTCCTACTTTAATCACCGACAAGCCATTATCTTTCACATTCATTTTTTTAGCTCATAAGTCATCAGTACCATTTACTTCTCAGTTCCAGTAAAGCCTGCTCTTATGCTCATAAATCGTGATGAATTGATTTTATTAAAGTTGAATAAATTTATATTCATTGATAATTAGGTAAATTTTCTATTAAATATTAAAGTTATGCCCTAAATACTTATCTTGCTCTTCGTGAACTGATTTTCGAATGTGAAAATGAATATCACATTCCTTCTTTTAGAATTAGAATAATAACTTCTACCTTTATCTACCTTTATTTTCTTGTCGGGGCATAGACATATATCATCCTCCTAGAATATTGCATAATAGTTATTGGCATATAATAACGGCTGCCATTCTTATTGTAAATTATAAATTCCATTTAAAGACTAGAGGTAATCAATATAATCTTAATCATAAAAGTTGAACAAAATATTTATTAATATTAAACATTTTATTAACACATTTGGTTTTTCACTTTTTTTATTATTCAATAATTATTTTAATATTAATGCTCACTGTCTGTATTAGCAACCCAAACACACATATATGAGTTGACTTATAAATATCCTTAGTTATTTTGTTATACGTTTGTAAAGTCAGATCAGGGATCTCAGAGATCATCATCATCATCCATTGAGCTAGTTTTTGGCGCATAGGCATGTGCTGTTGACATATGCCATCCATTGATTTGATCTGAGTTCGTGAGTTGGGTTTGAATTCAGTTTGTTTCCACTGAGTTTGAATCTAACTTTGTGGTTTAGGTTGTTGTTGTGGGTGGGATCTTTTGACTGGTACAGTTGTTATGTTTTTGGCTGCCCAATCATTGGGGCTTCAATTTAATAAAGCCCACACCCTGTAGACAGTGTTTATGTTTTTGAACACTCAATCTTTGCGACCTTTAATGTATTAAATCTCACACCTTGTAGATAGTAGTTATGATTTTTAGCCGCACAAATCATTGAGGCCTTGATTAATTAAATTCTACACCCTGTAGAGCGTGATTGTTTTTGTAGAGTGTTATATATATTTTAAAAAAAAAAGTTATGCGATTTATAACACATAACTGAAATGATTTTAATGAATTAAAATGTCAGTTTTTTTAATATTTCTTATACTTAAACGTTTTCAAGATTACGTAAATGTTCGTTCATTAATAGATTTGTTAGTTAAATACAGTAACAGTAACGTTAGTCAAAATAATTATAAAAAAAAGTAATAAGATGGTTTATATATAAATTAATTATATGTGTATTTTATACTAGCTCAGTATATATATATTAGACGTTTGTTTAATACGTGTTTGTGACAGTAAAGAGGGAAGAAAATTATTGTTAGAAAAGTAGTAAGATTAGATTGAAGCAAGGGATAAAATTAGATGAAATATTTTTCTGTGTCAAAATTAATTAGTGTTTATATCAGTTGTTATATTACAAGTATCTAATATTGATATCGCATTAAAAGTTTTAATTTTAAGGTATTGCTTGCTAGCAGATATTTTAAATGTTTGTTTCTTAGTATTAGTTGTCTCAAAGCAGACAAAGACTTTCAAACTGGGAATTGTGTGTCAAGCAGTCCAATGTAGTGGACAATACGCTTTAATGACAATGATTTCTAGAGTAACCTCAAAGCAGGTGAAGACCCTTTGTGTAATACCAAGCAGCCAGATGCAGTTGGCAAAATGCTTTAATGGTTTACATGCTCTTATGCTTGCAAGATTAAAAATTGATATCGACTAATAAATTATTGTAAAATTTTAATTTTGACATTTTTTTGTGAAAGCCTCATGCTTATTGAAAATGAAATAGTTGAACTCCTATATTCAAATTTAAATCAGTAACGTGTTGTCAGTTTATAGTCAATAGTAATTATTTGTGAATTGAATTGTTTATTATAAATTATGTCAATCATATATGGTTTGGGTGATCAATGGGTTATTTGACATATCCTATTGGCCTCATTTTGCTGGCTGGCACCCATATAAATAAATTTGTCAGCAAATATGATTGTCATTACAGCAGTAATGAGTTGTCTAAATAATAAAAACCAAATATATTCAACATAGAGAATTACTAGTATTACTTTGCTGAAATATATCAATATTTGTATGTTACTAATCACTTGTATAGTTGTTTTTTTCAGACATGGAAGAACAGTAGAACAAAGGGAAAGTGAGTAATATTTTCTCTTATATTTAATAGTTTTAAAAATACATGTCTCATTCAAAGTATTAACAGTAGGAGCCGACCAAGATAAACGTAGGTGAACTAAAAATGGCAGATTAGATAGATCGGTGAAATATGTAGCAGCTAATGAAGATAGGGACAAATGGGACCAGTAGTCAGAAACCTAACTCAATGTACTAGAAAAAAACAGTATATAAGTATATTCAGATTAGTAGTGCCAAAATTTGTTATCCATATTGTTTACATATTTTCAAAAAAATGGAAGGAGAGCAAGTAGATAAAGAGTGGACTGAGAATAGTGATGCACCTTCAACAACCTCTAGTGAGCAAGAGATCACCTTCAAAAATACAGTTAAAAGAAAAGAATGCAACCATCAAAGCAGGAATGCAACTCAAGATGATAGAGAGATTTTATATACAATATTCAGGGAGATGAAAGAAGACTGAAAGTTAATGTTTATGATGATGGAGAGAATTATAAGAATTGAGGAGAGACAAGGCATCCAAACCAACCCAAACCCAGAGAGTATAAAACATTATCAAGTAATTAACACTTATGAAGCCCCAAAAGTAGATGAAGATGCTCAGACCACACCAAAAAAAGTCATGGATAGTAAAGAAGATGATAGTGGAGAAGAGGAATCAAGTCAGAAACAGTTGAAGAAACTAGTGCAGCAGAGCTAAATGCAGAGATGGAAAAAGAAGCTGACAAGTTCATAATGCTAGGAGTGGACAACAATGCCACTAGTAAAATGAAATCAAAGTTAGAAATGGGACGGACAATGAATTCTCAATTTAGTCTGATGAACTTACAGATGCCATTCCCTGGATCCTTGATACAGATTTCAATTTTCAAGAGAGACCCAGGAGAGAACCCTATAGCTCATCTAGATAGCATTAAAGAATTTTTTTGTCTACATCCAGTTGCAGAGAAGGAGAAGATTATATTAGACAACCATTATTTAAGAGAGGCTGCCAAGGCATGGTGGAAGCTACTAAAACACCCACCTACCATGATCCAAGGGTATGAGAATGCCATATTGAATAAATACTGGAGTGAAGAAAGGCAGGAGGGTATTTTACACAGATTAAGCACCCAGAGGTATCAAAAAGACTGCATGAAGGGATACACAGCCTACTTCATCCAACAAGTGACTACTTTCAAATCTTTCATGGCATTCAAATACAATGATCAACACATCATCCGGACAATAAGGCATAATTTACCCCCATGGATCCAAAGAATTATGCCTGGGATGTGCCCAATGTCAATAGAAAAGGCCATAGAACTACTGACTGCAATAGACTATGGAAACTTGACGCCAATGAGAAAGGACCAAGACTATGACCATCATCAAAAGTTCAAATCATATGGGCCATCTGACCCGGGGAATCAATAGGACAGCTATTAAGTGTAGAGACTGATATATATATATATATATATATATATATATATATATATATAAGTGACAGACTGTAGAGACTGATATATATATATATATATATATATATATATATAGGTGACAGACTGACATGACCATAGAGACAATGAGACCTGATTAATGGAGTTATTTAGCATAAGCTAGAAATATTAAATATAATGATCCATAATAAGACGTATAATTTTGTGCTTTTGTACAGATGACAGTATTCATGCCTGTGCTGTTCTCCCAGAGTCTATCAATTAATTAAGTAAACTTATATGAATGTATCAAATATAAGTAAAGATATTTTTTTTTCATTGTTTTTTTTTTTGAAGTGGAAAAAAATGAAGCTGTCAGATCTAAGTTCGATCCTAGCTTCATGATATCTCACATATAGCCCACTTCAAACCCTAGTACTAACCATGATTTTATGAATGCAATGGGGCTTTATACATTCAATACATGCTAGTTTCATTAAAAAACAGTATTATATAAATGCTTGTTAAAACCAACTACTTTAATATTTAAAGTAATCAATATCATTATTAAATTCATGATAAAATTATTCATAAAAACACATATATTATAACTGCATGGATATATATATATATATTTATAAAGTTTCATTGCGTTGGAATGTTTTATTTTACTTTTAAACAATTTGTTCAGGTTTTAGTGATTAAAAGCTACATTCTTTCGATAAGCTTTCAGATTGTCCTTTCCCAAAAACAATGGGGAATTTTTATTAATTAGCAAAAAGGCAATTTAAAATGTAAGAACGGTTCCTAATTAAAATCGTTTTTCTCATTTACAAATTCATTTTCTAATTAGAAAATGAATTCAAAATTAATGAGTTTGAAAGCCTTATCGAGGGAATATATCTAAAATCAATTAGAAAAATTTGTAACTTTGATAATGCAAGAACCTTTAGCCTGAAGGCATCTAGAGTCAGAATAGGTGGGAAACCAGAGGACAGTATAAATAGCCCAGAAAAGTTTGGAGAAGAGAAGCCATATTTGTTTTGAAAGAAGTGCTACTAGAATCTATGTGTGTTTTAAAAATATAAATCTATATAGTGTCTCCATCATGGTGAGGGGCTAATTTCGGGAGTCTGACTGCTGGGTTCAAAGTCCCCAGAAGATTTTCAATGTGGCTGCAAGTCTAAACCTTTCCACACCATTCATGCTGCCAAAACCTGAAAGAATCAATCAAAATGTCATTCAAATAATTTACAAAATGTGTGCCTATGTTTCAACAAAATCAGACTCTGCTATGTGAACTAAGAAACCAGCCATGGGAGGACGGGTAAAATCTTTCCTTTTTAACTGCAACTTACTGGCCAGTTCTGAACCTTTAAATTAAAATTAAGCTATCTACTGTAAAAAAAAAAATTTTTATGCTATCTTAAATTGTATAGTAATTATCTTAATCTCTAGTTTTAAAATTAGTATTATGTTAACTTTATTTTTTCTTACAATGGCAGTTCATTTATCTAACCTTACTATATGTTTGCTAGATGATTATTAATATCATTTATTTTTAATTATATGCCAATAAAACTTCAACTCGATAATAATTCTTTTCATTACATTTACCTTGTTATAATATAATATTAAGTTTTACAGTAATTCTTTCCCACTAGAACTAATTTAATACAGTTCTATTAATTATTGAGTTGAAGGATTTATTAAATGTTGCTATTTTTACTAATGGCTGATAATGATTATTGGGCATTTTCTCACTTATGCTCCCATCCACTTTATTGAGTTCCTAATATTTCATGCACAGTAGTAATGTTAAAATGTTTTATTAAAGGTCGATAAAGAAAAGTAAATGAATATATTCTAATTCAAATTTTATACTTTCTATTAATATTCAGGGAGGGCATAATATTTAGCGTATAATTAATACAATTTCTAATTGCATTAAGTATCTTTCGGTTAAAGCATGTTTGACTTTAATTTAACTTGATCAGGTCATCATGTAGAGCATTCCTTATATAAAATGGATTTTATTATTTAAACATGATGATTAGCAAGTCATCATGCTGATGCAAGCCATCTCCTGCTTCATAAGCTTGTCCTCAGTGATATTACTGTTCGTTTAATTATATAGAAAGAAAGCACTTCCTCCCTCGCTCATATTATATTTGGAACACCAAAGGTTAGTGGCTATGACCCAGCCTGGCTTTCCCTGTGTTCCACATCTCCTTGATAGGGCAAAGAGACTTGTAAAACAGAAGTCACCCTCCTACTTTAATCACCGACAAGCCACTATCTTTCATATTAATTTTTATAGCTCATAAGATATCAGTACCGTTTACTTCTCAGTTCCAGTAAAGCCTGCTCTCATGCTTGTAAATCATGATGAATTAATAATATTAAAGTTGAACAAATTCATATTCATTGATAATTAAGTAAATTTTCTATTAAATATTAAAGTTATGCCCTAAATACTTATCTTGCTCTTCGTGAACTGATTTTCGAATGTGAAAATGAATATCATATTCCTTCTTTAACTTCTACCTTTATCTACCTTTATTTTCTTGTCAGGGCATAGACATATATAATCCTCCTAGAATATTCGTAATAGTTATTGGCATATAATAACAACTGCCATTCTTATTGTAAATTATAAATTCCATTTAAGGACTAGAGGTAATCAATATAATCTTAATCATAAAAGTTGAACAAAATATTTATTAATATTAAACATTTTATTAACACATTTGGTTTTTCACTTTCTTTATTATTCAATAATTATTTTAATATTAATGCTCGCTGTCTGTATTGGCAACCTCAAAACACATATATGAGTTGACTTATAAATATCCTTAGTTATTTTGTTATACATTTGTAAAGTCAGATCAGGGGTCTCAGAGATCATCATCATCCATTGAGCTAGTTTGCATATATCATCCATTGATTTGATCTGAACTAGAAAGTTGGGTTTGAATTCAGTTTGGTTCGACTGGGTTTGAATTCAGTTCGGTTCGACTGAGTTTGAATCCAACTTTGTGGTTTAGGTTGTTGTTGTGGGTGGGATCTTTCAACTGGTACAATATACTGGAGGAACTGGAAGTGAGAAATAATCTAATTTTATTTATTTCTATTTGTTCGACCCACTACTAAATATGGGAATATTTCAGATTTATTAAAACTCTTTGATCTATAACATAAACAGCATTAAACTGTTGCACATGCGCTTTGGATTTTAACTATAAAATGAATGAATACTAACACTTCAATCACATGATAAAGTCTTTGGAAAAGATAGAATGGCATCTATCTTTTCAAACCCAAACACTTTTGTATGGGCAAATCTTAAGTGTTTAAAAGTGAAAGCATTAAGATATTAAATAATCACTTTAAATTACTTTTACATGCTTGAATGAATAACACTGGTGAAATTTATTAGAATTTACGATATGTTATTTTTATTTGAAATTAAATGTATGTAAATAAGTGATTTATTTTATATAGCGCATGATTTTTATAAACTATAATATAAACAGCATTAAACTGTTACGCATGTGGAACAGTTTAATGCTGCTTATATTATAGTTTATAAAAAACATCACGGTATATAAAATAATTGACTTATTTAAAACTCTTTGAATAAAATTTCTCCTTCCAATTCTTTCCTGCTGTATTGGTTTCACTAATTTTTAAAAATATATATATTAGAAAGAGAGAAAAGGCAGAACAAGCATTTGTCATTTTTAAAAAAATAGTTCAATGTTTTTTTTTTAAATTTATACTTAAAAATATAAAAAGAAAATGGCATTCGAGTATATATATTAAAATGTTCAATTTTATGCATTTTGTAAGAAAGATCCCAACCTGTCTTGTATTTTTAATACTTTCTTAAAATCAATGTGAGTTTTACCAATATATATCTATTTGTCTAAAACAGATATAGCTTAAGCATTTTTAATTTGATTATATATAAAAGAGGGTACAGTACAGTTATATATGTGTAAATTAAAATATTAATATCTTCATTAACTCTAAGAGTGAACTAGTTAAATAGTGTTTAATTAATATACCTATCTTTTTATATATAATAATGTTAGAAAAAGGTGCAAAGTAACTATTTCTAATAGTAGATATTCTCTCAGTCTCAGAAAGATTTTGAAGTCATCTTATTTTATATACGTATGTTTTACTTAAGGTTTTAAAGTTGAACAGTCAGTTGACCACATTTTCTATTATCTTGTGCTACTTGGTGATTTGTGTGGGGGTCTCAGCACATATATGTAGCTCCTATCATCTTTGATTCATAGACTAACACTACTCTGAGATTGTCATTGCTGATAAAGTGGATCTCGACCCTTCTTCAAATATTACTACTGGACACAAGCATGTATACCCCATCCTGAACTCAGATCACACTGAGGCAAACAAGTTCCATTTCCCTAACCCTTGTGTTAGACCCAGGGTTCCTATCCAGACCTCAAATTAGCCATACATAAAAAAACTTTGTGCCCTCGAGACTTGCTTCTAATCTCATACAATTAAATCACCAAGGACCACAGTAATGTTTAATTCCATTATAGATAAAACCTTAACTTTGAAATATGCTCAAAATATTGCTGAATAAGTCTGAAAAGTGTCCACTGGTAAGGGGGGATTTTCTTTACTTTGTCATTTAAATGCAGGCTATATTTAAACATAGCCTTATTCTATTTGACTAGTTTGTAATCAATTGTCATTTTTGTAGTTTTACCCTAGAGTTATGTTTTTCTGTATCCCTGTTTTAAAATACAGCATCCAGTTATTGGCTAAGTATGGCATTCTTCTGTAATTATTGTACTATTGTTTAATTATATTAAGTGGATCTTATTAATGCATATCAATACACATTCATGTCTGTAGATGCAAGAAAATAACTTGCAACATTTTTTTGTTAATTATTTTTTCAAATTGTCATTTCTTTTAACTGAACAATAACCTTTTATTCATTCATCTCATAAATATCTTGTCTGTGTCATTATATAGTCTAAACTGGATTTTTTTGTGTTAAAATTCCCCTTTAGAATCTCATCTCTCCCTGACCACCGGGCATACATGAAGAAGAAATTCTAGTGAGGTTTGGGAAGTAAGTCACTTAGTAGTAATCTGGAGGAGTAGGTGAGATTCGAACCCCCTCTACCTGCATCTCTTGGTTAGGTTAAAGCAGCTCTATTTTTCATAGTTACAGTATGAACTTTGTTTTGATTATGTATGTAGATTATGTATAATAGAGTTAGACGGGTATTTCATTTTTATTTTCCTTTTCTGTCAGACCGGGGCAATGTAACCAGTTGGATTACATCACACACACTAATATAGTGTGTGTGCATATATATATATATAAAGTTGAAAGAAAAAGTAGAAATAAACACAGACAAATATTATGGTAGATATTTTCTACATTCATTGAAATAAAATAAATAAATAAATAATAACACTGATTTAACATATTGTTTTATAAATTAAACTTTTAAAAGGTCTGAATAAATATATATATTGTATTATTATTATTATTCTGATTGTAAAATGTAAAAACACAATACTTGTTTTTGAAATTTTTTTAATTAATTAAAACATATATGTTTTCAAAGGGATTAGAGAGATAAAAATAAAAACTGTTTTCAATCAAGGTGTTATTATCACCTTAGATGATAGGGCTGATAAAAAAATAGCTCCAGTCTGGATAGTGATTTTTGAAGAGAATAGTTTGGCTTGCAGTTTTGTAAGAGTTAGCAGAAGAACTAGAAGCAACAAATAGCCATAGTAAAGCTAGCTGCAAAGATGGCTAGAATAATTATCAAGAGAACTGCCATGAGGATTTAAGAATGCAAATAAGTCGCTGTTCTACAGTTCACTGGTGGAGGTTGAATTTATATGGAGGAAAAGGGTCAAGATTCTTTGTAATTCATAGCCTTAAAAATGTTCTGGAAAACAATTTGCTGATCTGAAGCTTACAAAATTTAAATATAAGTGGAACTGACTACAGAAGGGAGAAAGTTAACCATACCTGAATTATGTACTTTTACCTGATGATGACAACAAACCTGGATTACATTTTTTTATAAACCAAGCTTTCCAAGAGAAAGCTTAAAGAAATTGGTGTACATATGCTGCTGTTTATCAATACACACAGGGAACCACAGTTAAACATGTCATGTGTATATACAGTGAGTTATTTTATTTAAATATTTCTTAAAATGACTTTTAAAATTTTAAATTAATAACTTAAAGCAAAACAAGTAAATAATTTGCTTGAGTCAAATGTCTAAAAGAAAGACAATTTGATATATATTTAAAGAAATTGTTTTGGTAAAAAATGACATTAAAAGAAGAATATATAGCTTAAATTCGAGCATAATTTTGTTTAAACTAAAATAAAATAAAAAGTTAAACTTTTTGAAAGAATTAAGCAACATGATTCTATATACTTTCAATATTGAATTATGAAAAATATATTATTGTAACAAGTTTAAATAGGTAAAAATCAGTGTGCACACTCATATATGTAAAATTATAATCATTATTTTGTTAGTGAATATTAATTGTATATTATAAATCGCACGTCTGTGTGCATATATATATATATAAACCAATGTAACAATTTGAATTTTGAATAGCAATTATGTAAATTGCAATGTGATTATTTGAAATTTTGTACAGTAATCAAAATCAGAAAGCTTATATGTGTGTAATTTTATTTTCATAAGACCTTAAATATTTTGTTAATAATAGACTTGTATTTAATTGTTAAAGTTGTATTGCATCATCTCTTGGTCACATACAGTAATAGAGCTTATGTTCTCTGAAGTAGATTCATGCATGAGTTGAATATATAAATGGGAATGTGTATTTAGTGCTTTTGGGCATCTAGAGATGATCAATCATCTTGGTTGGTGAAAAGAGAATACTCTTTAAAGCCCATGCACTATATTTTATTTTAATCTTATTAAAAATATAAGTTTATAGTTGGCCAGTACATTGATGGTACTTAAGTGGTTAGAGCATTGATGATGATCAGCATGTTTTAAATGTCCCAGCATTATTTTTATTTCTGATTATTGTTTATTTGAATGGATGGGCACTAAGCTAGTGCATCCAAGTTATGTTTAAATAATTGCCTAAGCTGGCAAAGGCTCAATAGTTATTCTGGTCTAAAGAAGAACCATTTCCAATCCAGTCACAAGGTTGACTGTTGATTTATATTTTTTATTGTTCAAATCCAGTCACAAGATTGACTGTTGATATATTGTACTGATTTGTTTATTCCCATCAATGATGATGATGGATGATGATAATGCTGGTTGATGATTATTTATTATGGTTGCTCTGAGGAGTGACTTGCTGATCTCTCAATGATCTCTTAGAAATCTCTTGACCTCATATTCTTATATCTTTAAATATACTACTTATAGATACTTTTGTAAATTATTGATATTTGAAATATTGTTGACTTGAGAGTGATGATGATTTTCCATCACTGCAAATTCACTCTTTTCTTCCTCTTCCTGATCCCCTCACCCTGTTACTATATATATGTCAACAGATGGCATTCTACCAAAAACACCGTCAAGCGTATGTTTACATAAACGTCAGAGCATGCATTCACTATCTCTAACTTTAATTCCACTTTCAGATCATGATTTCAAGCTATTTGCTATCACTATCTCTAACTTTAATTCCACTTTCAGATCATGATTTCAAGCTATTTGCTATCTTTCACTGATGATAGCAAATAGCTTGAAATCATGATCTGAAAGTGGAATTAAAGTTAGAGATAGTGAATGCATGCTCTGACGTTTATGTAAACATATGCTTGACGGTGTTTTTGGTAGAACGCCATCTGTTGACATAAATACAAGCGTTAGCAAGTTTTTATCTTGTTTTTTGTTTTTCATATATATATATATTATTTGATTTATAATTTATTTTATCTTTTTTTTAAAATGCTGTTATTTTCTTTTTACTTTTTAGTCAGTGATAATCTAAAAAAAGTACTTTATAGATTTTAAAAACGTACAAATTAATTTACCTGCAGGGAAACTGGTACCAATAATCTGTCATGTGACCCAAATTGTGGAAAATTATTTATAGTAGCTTGTTTAATGCAAGTACAAAAATGAAATGTTTATGCAACTATTTATCAGTTTCTAAATTTCAAAATTATGTGTAGGTTAAATGTTAATTTTTAATTTTAAAAATAACAAATTTTAAGTGAAAGAAAACGGGATCAATAGAAAGCTAATAATGAATTTTTATGCTGCAAATCTCACTCATAAACAAATCCAATAGAGGGGTAACATTTATATATAAATAAACTCTATATTTTATCACTAATTGGAGAGATTTAGGAATGTCCAAATTTGATTTCACCAGGATGGAGAAATTCAATGACCATCTGCACCAAGAATACCAAGGATGATCAACTCAGTCTGGAAGAAAGTTGTTAATATTTTTGGGTACAAATCTATTTTAAAAACTTATATTTAAATCAAGCTAGCTATAATGAACGTTCATTAAATCATAAATTCTCAATTACTTAAAATTCTATTTGCTGTTCTGTTTATTTTATTTTTAAACATTTTAAAATTTATTTGTTGGTGTATGATTTTATATATGTGCGACCTAACCAGAATATTTGAAATAACTTTGTTATAAACTAGTAATAAAATAACATATTGATCTAATTTAAAATATTCTTTATGTACTGTGAAGCTAATGATGCTATTAATAATAAAATCATATTCTGTAATAATAAATGATACACCAATTTCTGTTTTTGTATTTTATAGCTACTTTTATTTTTTAAATAGCTATGAGCTCATTATCTATATTTAATTACTTAATATGTATTAATCTGTTATTAAGATTTATGAATTATTATTCTATCTGTTAGTTAGATAAAATTTAGTATATTTTTGAAAAGTACTTGGTCAGATGAATTTTTTTTTAAAATTTTCCTGCCACCCACCATTTTTCATTTTAATTCTTTCTACTGTTAGTCAGACACCAATTACTGTTTTTGTATTTTATAGCTCCTTTTATTTTTAAATAGCTATGATCTCATTCTTATCTATATTTAATTACTTAATATATATTAGTCCATTATTAAGATTTGTGAATTATTATTATATCTGCTAGTTAGATAAAATTTAGTATAGTTTTGCAAAGTACTCAGTCAGAGGATTTTCTTTTTAAAAAATTTTTGCCACTCACCATTTTTCATTTTAATTCTTCATGCTGTTAGTTAGACACCAATTTCTGTTTTTGTATTTGATAGCTACTTTTATTTTTTAAGTAGCTATGAGTTCATTATCTATATGTAATTACTTATATATATATATTAGTCTGTTATTAAGATTTGTGAATTATTATTGTATCAATTAGATAAAATTTAGTATAGTTTTGAAAAGTACTTGATCAGAGGAATTTTTTTTTAAAATTTTCCTATCACCTGCCATTTTTCATTTTAATTGTTTGTACTGTTAGTTAGACACCAATTTCTGTTTTTGTATTTTATAGCTACTTTTATTATTCAAATAGCTATGAACTTATTGTTATCTATATTTAATTACTTAATAAGCATTAATCTGTTATTATGGTTTGTGAGTTATTCTTATACTCTTCATTGTTACAGTGTTGAAAGTCAGGAATTTTTTTTAAAATGTACTGCATTACCACCATTAATTTGGCTTTGATAATTTTTTTTGAGATTTAGTATGTTTTTGTTTAATTTCATAGGCTTTTACTATAATTTTTTATTTTTATTTTATAGGTTTTTGAAAATAGCATTCATGATTTTTTTTTTGGTTTTTGTAAGTTGCATTATACTTATTTTTTATGAATTCTTCATGTGAGCAGAGAGGTATTTTATATATTAGACCAATTTCTGTTTTTGTAATTTGAATTTTATAGCATTTTATTTGATTTCTTTTTTATTTGTATTTTAGAAGGATTTGCTGGATTTTTAATTTTTTCAATTTCTTTGCCTTAGGCATTTCAATTTTCCATCAGTTTCTGCAATTTTTGGATAAAAATTTATATATTAGACCAATTTCTGTAATTTGAATTTTGTAGCATTTTATTTGATTTCTTTTGATTTGTATTTAAGAAGGATTTGTTCGATTTTTAATTTTTCAATTTGTTTGCCATAGGCATTTTAATTTCATATTGACTTCAACAATATTTGGATAAAAAATTTTGTGAGGAGGGTGTTGAGTATTTGTACTATTTGTTGCCCTAGGCATTTTAATTATCCCATTTCTCAATTTTAATTTTACATCGATTTCAGCCATTTTTGGATAGAAATTTATCACTTGCAGGCCTCTTGGTGTTCTTGATGGTACTGCAGCATCACCTAATGGCCACAGTATGTGTAAATGACAACTACCAAATAAACTATCAATATCATATTAACAATACTTATTTTAAACATTTTTGTAAGATCTCAGAATATATTTCTTTTATTATTGTATCTTTTAAAAAGAAAGACATTTTAAAAACATTAACTTTAAACATTAAATTCCCAACCAGAAATTTCTTTAGTAATTATTAGCTTCTTAATGCAAGCATACTCACACATCCTATTACTAAATTATTTACTTAAGAAGTCTAGTTTAACTATATGAGTTAATTGCAGGCTTTAAAATAACACTTTTTAATTAGTTAATATTTAGCATTTTCTAATTAAAGCTAAATTACAATACTATTAAAAATACTTTTTACTGACACTAACTTAAATATCCAAGACTTATTTTAAATTTTAAGTATATTTTAAAGTTCTTCTCTGATATTTAAATTTAATGAAATGTAACAACTAAACTAAGATAATTTCAAATTAAACCCATTAAAACCTTCAACTATGAATAAATATTTAAAATTACAAAAGAGTTATTTATGGGATTTAAACATTATCAAATGATATTTGTAAAACTATAATTAAGCTATTACCATCTTATAATATTTATTCTGAAATTATTAATCACTTACATAAACATTTTAATTATTATTCAACAACAAAGTTTACTTATTAGAAAATTAAACTGTTAAAATTTTTTTAATATGCCATCACAAAGCCTGACATTCTGCTTTATTGCACAAGCTGAGAATCATGACACACACACACACATACACACACACACACATATATATATATATAAACAATTTAATGGTAAAAATATATATTTTAAATTCTTTAATAGTGCTTTCAATTATGTAGTAATCCTCATCAGCTTTAAAGAATTTTTAAATTTTAATGATACGTAAATTTCCATAAGCTGTGAATAGTCATATTTGCAACTTTCCTAATAATAACATCATCTTTATATTTATCTATTAAAATTTCCTCTTTAATTTTCCTCTTTTTATGATTCCTTTTTTCCATTAATATTTTTTTATTTCATTAATATTAAATGTAAACCTATAATTACAATTTTTTTCCTGGTCAAAGAATACTGAAGCTGTATTAAATTGACTACTTTATTTTTAATATAAATGGTCAATTTAATATAGATTCAATATTTTTTGACCATGAAAAGACTTGTAATTATAGGTTTACATTTAATATTAATGAAATAAAAATATTAATAGAAGAAATGAATCATAAAAAGAAAAAAATTAAAGAGGCAATTTTAATAGATAAATATAAAGATAATGTTATTAATAGGCAAGATGCAAATATGTCCATACACAGCTTATGGAAATTTATGTAACATTAAAATTTGAAAATCATTTAAAGCTGATGAGGATTACTACATAATTGAAAGCATAGTAAGTAATTTAAAATATATTTTTACCGTTAAATTGTTTATTTATATATTAGATATAATATTTTTTATAACGGGTATTATCAGCATCATCAACCACTATCAATTGACTGCAGGATGAAGGTCTCTCCGAGTTCAATCCATCTTTTTCTATCTTTAGCTTTTCTTCTCCACATCACCCCTGCACACTTTCTTATTTCAACCATCCATCTCACATGTGGTCTCTTTCTGGGTCTTTTACAATCTCTTGGAATCCGGTTTAAAATTTCAATTGTCCATCTATTATCATCTCTTCTAACAATATGTCCAGCCCAACTCCACTTCAGTCTTTTAATTTTTTCAATGAAGTCAGTAAGACCTGTTTATTCTCTTACCCATATATTGCGTTTTCGATCTCTTCTTGTTACTCCCAACATGCATCTCTCCATACTTCTTTGAATGGTCTGAAGTCTCTGTATTGCTCTTCTATTAAGTGTCCAAGTCTCAGCTGGCAAAACACATTTATTAAAAACCTTCCTTTTCAAATACATAGGCATATTTTCTTTCAGTATCAAGTTATTTCTACCAAAAGTACTCCAACCAAGTTTAATTCTATGATTAATTTCATCCATTATGCCTCCATCTGTATTAATAATCTGACCAAGGTATTTTTAACTGTTCACTTCTTCTAACTCATCATAATCAATCTTTATTTTCATATTTTGAGAAAATCTATTAAACATTACTTTAGTCTTTTTAACATTTATCTTTAGTCCTACTTTCCTACTTTCATCTGATAACTACTGCAACATTTCCTGTAACTCTAAAGCATTATTTGCAAAAACAACTACATCATCTGCAAAATATAAATGACTTAAATAATCTCCATTTACTTTCACTCATTTAGCTTCCCATTTTAATCCACAAAATACATCTAACAGTACTGCTGTAAAAAGTTTTGGAGATATGGAGTCACCCTGTCTTACACCCTTTTCAATGTTGATTTTTCTACTATCATTATATAATCTAATTGTTGCTGTTGCATTTTTATAAATATTCTCTAAAACATGACAATATTCTGGATCTACACCTTGATGATCTAATGCTTTAATTACTGACGAAATGTTTATAGAAGCAAATGCCTTTTCATAATCTACAAATCCTAAGCATAATGGCAACTCATATTCATTTATCCTTTCTATAACTTCTCTCAATACCTGGATATGATCTTCTGTACTAAAACCACTTTTAAATCCAGCTTGTTCTTTTGGCTGATGGAAATCCAGTGTTTTCTGTAGACGAGTTGCAATTATCTTAGTAAAAATTTTGTATAAAACTGATAAAAGACTGATAGGTCTGTAATTTTTGATATCTTCTTTATCACCTTTTTTAAATATTAATATTAATATTGCATTCTTCCAATCATCTGGTACATCTTTATCATTTAGACATTTGGTATATATCTTTGCTAAAAAAAAATTTGTATTTCTTCACCTGCTTCTTTTAATATATCAATTATAATTCCATCATTACCTGGATCCTTAAATTTAAATTTAATTGCATGTCTCACTTCCTCATTCAAAATTCTGGGCAATTCGGAAGATATAATACATATAGGAGACACTTGTTTTTTATTACTATATAATTCTTGATAGAAGTCTTCTACATATTTCATGATGTCATCTCTCTTTTTAGAAATAATGCCATCTTTTTTTCTTATTGCAGATATAAGTTTCCTCCCAATACCAAAATGTTGTTTTACACTGTTTAGACTTTTATTCTCTTCTACAGTTTTCCTTGCTAGTTCACAATTATACTTTCTTATATCATTTTCAACTCTTTTCTGCACCATTTTTCAAAATTTGAGATATTCAATCTTTTTTAATGCATCATTGTTGTAAATCCTCATATTCCTTCTTTTCTTCATAAATTCTCTAGTTTCAGTAGAAATTTTATTGGTCAATTACTGCTTTTTTCTACCAGCTATTTTGTTACAGTTTTTAAAAGTGTATCAGTTATTTTCCTGTTAATGTCATTCAAATCTGAATCATGTTCAAAATTACTAATACTTGAAACCGATTTGTAAGTTCTAATTTAAATTCATTAGAATGTTTCTGAAGATTAGGAATATCAACTGTAAATATTGTTTTTCTTAATAATTTTTGTCTCTCTAGTTTTGCATTAACATGTATCTTACATCTTACTAATCGATGATCACTTCCTGTGTTAAATTTATTAAGAACATTACAATATTGAAATATGTATTTGCTGTTAGTCAAAATATAATCCAATTCTGCTGTACCTTCATTTGGATGCTTCCATGTCCATTTCCTTTTAATGTATTTTTTCAAAAAAAAAATTCATAATATAAAGTTTTTCTTTTTCTGCAAACTCCACAAGTCTATGTCCTCTCTCATTTCTATTACCATAACCAAAATTACCTACAGCATTTTCATCTTTCATTTGTTTACCAATTCTAGCATTAAAGTCTCCCATAACAATTTTAAAATGTTGTTTACTCTGATGAAAAGCCTTTTGTACATCCATATAAAAATCTTCTACTACTTCATCACTATGAGAACTTGTTGGAGCATAAACCTGAATTATCTGCATTTGGTATCTGCTATTAAGTTGTAAAAACTAATCTTGCCACTCTGTACAATACACCATCAATCTCCACAATATTATTCTTCCATTTTTTATTTATAATGAATCCTACTTCACTTGTATTTCCAATATTTGTACCTTTATAATAGAGTATATGTCCACTTTTTAAATCAATTGTTTCTTCACCTTTTCTTCTAACTTCACAAAGTCCAATATGTCCATTTAAAATAAGACAGTTTTTCTTCTAACTCTTGCAATCTTTCTTCACTTGAAAGTGATCTGCAGTTGTAAATACCTAAATAAAAAGTCATCATCAAATGGCATCCTGAGTCCACAATCAGGGGATTCTTAGCACCCTCCACCTTCAGCCACCAACTGCTGCCTTGGTTGGTGACTTTACAGCCTCCTGGGAATAAGGGCCATGATTTATTTTTGTCTCTCATAATTGTATATATTAGAAAAAATATTCTTAAACTCAGAGGTAAAAAGCCAATAAACCTATCATGCTGGCTAATGCATGTTGGTGAGCAGCCCATCCATGTTCGTGTACTATATAAATAATCACATAGTAATAACAGCTGCAATGACAAGAATGTATAGAGTGGACATTAGGAATTTGCTCTGCTTGGTTCCTTTAAGGCCTCTAAGAGGAATCAAAGGGTCTCCTTCAGTTAATAGCAAACTCCTTTCTGCAGCCATGGGTATTATACTTTTACATACACTATAGATATATATTGCTTATTACAAATATATATTATATATATATAAATATATGAATAGAGGGTATATGAGTACAATCATCAAATAACTAAGCAATTATTTGGAATATAATTTAAATCTAATAAAATATTTATTATTATGAATACAACATGAAAAATTTTAGGACTTGTCATTTAAAATTATATAAATATAAACATCTAAATTAAAATATATATATTTATTTATTTTAAATGGAAAATAGTCAAGTGTTTTAAAAATTTACAAAAAGCACTTGAATAGAAAATGTGTTCATTAAAAATTTTATTTTTAGACTTAGCTATAAAGTTATGTTGCTTTAAAACTGTAACCTGGATATTATTATAAATAATTGGAAAGTAAGTTAACTTTGTTTGCTTCTTTTCAATTTCATATATTGCTATTGTACTGCCAACAAATATATAGGTTATAAACACATATATTTTCTGCATTACATATGTAATCATTTAAAAATAAATGATCAAATTGATGCAAAAGAAAGAAAAGTGATAATAATAAAATATAAATTATAATATGTTTTTAAAGAGTTTTTCTTTTTGAAATGCAAATTTGCAAAAATAAAGTATTGCATCACCTTTGTCTTTTAAAAATAAGAGTTTTAGTATGGGGGGGGGGGGTAATTCTTAAGTAAAAGTTGAAACTAGCTCTTCCTTTTATAAATTAAAAAAAAAAAGAAATAATAATGAATGAATGCAAAAATGAAATTAAACTAAAAATATAATTTAGTAAAAAGAAAACTTTTAAAATTTGCAATTCATTAAACATTACTGGGGTGATACAAAAAAGATAACTCTCATTTGAATTAATTAAAAAACAAAGTATTACATTAATATGAGCTTATATTAAAATGGAATGCAAAAATTAATTAAGGAAATATAAAATTAATTAAACTAGATTAAAGAACAATAAAGAAAAATAATGAGAAAGAAACATATAAAAGGACCAAGAGATGATAAATTATTATTATCAAAGATGGCAAAAAGCTATCCATGTTTCCAGCATGCATGTGCATCTACATATCTTTGCTGATGACTGACCTAGCTGCATGCAAATAAACAACAACCTGTGTGGCTAGCCTTTGATACCAGTCCTCAGTACCATGAGATATCCTCCACCTGAAACTCATGTTTGCCTCATGATCTGTGAACTACCAAGAATATCTCTCTCTCCCTTATTGCAAACTGGAAAATCAATAAGAAGCCAAAACCATCGATGAAAAGAAAAGGTCAACTGGTTGATACTCACCAAATAAGGAAACAAGCAAGGAACTGTATCCATGAAAGTATGATGCACTATCCAAAAATCCTAGGTAAATATAATTCTTATTCTTCCATTCTAATGATTTGTACATATAAGTGAATGAAAGAACTTTAATGAACTCTAATAGTTATAACCATGTAATCTTTAATATTGCATCTGTAAATTCTTATTATATTGAATTAGAAATAGGTGTGTGTATGTATTTTTTTTATTATATCATCATAATTATGCTTGTGTGTAAAATAAAATATTGATTTGTTTAATTGTTGTCCAATTGATTCTCTCTTATAACTGCATCACTAGTAAGTTAATTTATAAATAGTTATATGTATTGGGAAAGTATGCCAAAGATTTTTTCCCACATTTGAGAAAAGGACTTAGCTTGGAATATATCAAATGCTGTATTGTGAACCTGTCATCTGGGCATGCTGATTATATAACCCGTGGTTAGCTGGCACCTGAAATTAATCCTCAAAACAAATAAAGTGCTGTGGATGGCAGGGGTTTGAATCTAGAAGTTGAGAAGTGCTATAGCCTGGAAATGTGATTATAGGTTATATTTTGTATGGCCTCAGTCTGGTTATAGGTACCATGGATGTTTAATCTATCTGTGGTATTGTACTTCTTTGCTTGAAGGGCTGTTCTGCTGCTTGGAAGTGCAGCCTGAGTTAAAATTGAGACTTAAAGAATATGATTAGAGTGGTTTTCTCTGACCTCATTTACTATAGACAAAACAAATAATGTTCAACTAAATAAAGTTTAGTAGGGGAACATATCAAAAGTCATTCTTCTATCATGAGGCAACCTCTAGAAAACTATTAACACCAGAATATTGTCATGCCTGAAAGAGATAAACAGTATTTTCCCACATAAATAATCATATCTTATCATGACCCACCAACAATGTTTGTAAATATAAAATGAAACAATAAATTGTTTATAAATTACTGAATCTGCATAAATTAACTGTCTAACTTATTCATACTTTCTCATGAAGCATTTTATGATAAACAACTTCCAAAGTATTCTCATCCTGCATCTCTTATCTATATTTTGACATATTAGTCTATTTTACAAGCAGGACCATGAAATAAAATCATTGTTACCATAGATCAACCTTCAAGACAAAAACTGAAGGTCTGTTTATTTTGTATAATCAAGTGCATTCAGTATTTTTTAAAAAAATATTTTTTTAGATTTAATAATGTCACAAAAATTTTATCTCATATGTGTCACATTATATTTGTTATATAGTAGAAATAGTATTGGTACAGTCAATGGTTACAATAGTTAGAAACTTTATTCATATTTAATTAATAAACTGTATATATATTCATGTTACATCTGTGCATAAAAATACATGTTTAAGAAATTTTAATTATCTTCTATAAATAATAATCAGAAAATAATAATAATTTCTTTACAATAACTATATAATCAATAATGATTTTATACATTAAAAGCCTTTTTCAGAAACCCCTTTCATGTCTTTTCAAATGTTACTAATCTTTTTAATGTTGATGAAAATATTTGAAATACTGGCACTCTTATTTACCTGTGACCTAATTGAAAATAAAGAGGACTTGAATTCAGTCTTTCAAGTACCCTTCAACTATCTACATTATCTCATGCCACTGATACACATGACCACACACATCTAGAAAAAATAAATAATCACTAATATATATATTTCATGTGGAATCAGCACTCATCAGTCGGTCCAGATTATCATAAAACCATCCAGTGTTCAAGAATGGAATTAAAACAAACAATAATAATATAAATAATTAAAACAAATCAAAACTCTCATATATAAATTCAGTAATTAAAAAATAATTGACTATATCATAACAATACATTAAATAAATATTACATACAATTTTTTATATAATTATATACATATCTTATATAAATATTTATCTTCTATAAATACATTTTGACCTTTATACTTTTTTATTATGCTAGCTTATATTTAAGAATTATTTATGTTTGATTTAGAATGGGGTGATATTTTAGTTTATAAGGTATTTTCTGCATATATAATATGTTCTAAATGAGAGTTAATTTCAATATCCACCATAGATATAGGCATAATGTACTTCTATATATGTGCAAGGTCTGGCTTATACAGACAATGCCCATATTTATAATGTTAAATTAATAAACTTATTAAATTTAACTCACTTGATTTTACTTATTTATTTTCTGTGATCCACACCATTATCCCAGTATATATCACATTATATATATATAAATTATAACTTTTTGGGCTGTACCGTGTAATATTTTCCATTAAACACCGATATTTCAATGAACTAGCAACAGCCATTATTAAGGTTAACTTTTGAAAAAACAATCTCGTTAGATCTCAAAAAATAATGTGACTCAGTGCATGATGAAAAGTGAGATTCAACTTGAAGTAGTTCAGCATTCACAATATGAGGCTTATCAAAATGTTTATTTCCCTCAGTTTTTTCTCCTATTAATTTTAAGTTGATATTAGATAAAATGAGAGGTTTCCACATAGCTGAAATACATTGTGCTTCATCAGCCCTATTTAAACCAGTAAGTCTCTTTAATATTTCAATCGACTCTCTCATGGTTCTTAAATCATATCATTCCAAATTTGCAAATATTTTTGTATTGTCAAAATCAGGTTTGTGACCAATTTCTAAAAAATGGGAAGTAAAAACTGATGTACTAATTTTTTGATTAAAAGCATTTCTATGTTCCTTAATTCTGACATTTATTCATCTGTTAGAATGACCCACATAGCTTCTTGAGCACTGTAAACATGGAATTTCATAAACTCCTTGGTGTTACAAAAATATTCTGTCTTTAGGTTTATATAAAAAAATCACCAATTTTTTTGCCAGTAGAAAAAGTAGTCTTTATATTAAAATTGGATAGTCTTCTACTGATTTTATCAGTGACTCCTTTAATGTAACGTAAAATTACTCTATTAAAGAAGTAATTGTCAATTCTACCCTCTTTTTTCTTTTTAGTATTAATGTTATGTAAAGCCTTACATATGATGTTTTTATTATAATTATTAGAAAGCAGAATACTTTTTGTAAGTTCTATTTCTTGAGAAAGATATTATTTATCAGATAAATTATAAGCTCTAGTGAAAAGATTTTTTGCTACGGAAAACATTTGAAAATATTATATGCAATATAGAATCTTCCTTAAAAAATATAGACTTACATACAGCTGATCTTATTAGATTTGAAGTTTGTGATGTCTTAAAAAATATGAAACCATCAAAAAATAATTTATCTAAAGGAGAATTTATTGCACTTCAAAATTTAAAAAAAGATGATTTTATTGTTGTTATTCCAGCAGATAAGGGTAATTCGACTGTTGTTCTTAATCATTTGGATTATAATAATAAAATTGTAGATTTATTAAATGATGGAACTTATAAAAAGATTATTAGAGATCCTCTGACATATTTAGAGAAAAAGACAAAATGTCTTATCAAACGTTCTAGTATAGATGAAGCTATGAAAATTAAAAGGGTGTTCAGTATATCCTAAATTTTATGGTTTGCCTAAAATTCATAAACCTGAGATACCATTGTGATCTATTATGTATGCTATAGGCTCTCCCACACATGCTTTGGCTCGATATTTAGCCCAATGCTTACAGCCATTGACAGACAAGATTCCATCAAGAATTAAAAATTCAAATCATTTTATTTCAATAATTAAAAACTTAAAACTAACTGGAACTGATTTATTGGTTAGTTTTGATGTTTCTTCTATGTTTACTAATATTCCTGTTGAAGAAGCATTGAGTATAATAGCTCAGTACAATGATTTACCTGATTTTATTATTCCATTAGCAAAGCATTGCCTTGAAAATACATTTTTTGTTTATAATTCTCAAATGTTTAAACAAATTAAAGGACTTTCTATGGGATCCCCACTGTCACCTGTCATTGCTGATCTTTTTGTGGACAATTTTGAAACTCAAGTATTATGTGCAGCTACTAAAAAACCTTCTATTTGGCTTAGATATGGGGATGATACATTTGTCATATGGCCTCATGGCATTGATTCTTTAAATTCTTTTCTTGTTTTTATAAATAATTGGCATCCAAATATTAGATTTACTATGGAAGTGGAAAATAACAGATCGCTTTCTTTTCTAGATGTTTTGATTGCAAGAAAATGTGATGAAACATTATCAATATCAGTTTACAGAAAATCCACCCATACAAATAGATATCTTAATTTTAATTCGCATCATCATCCTGCACAAATTTTTTCACTAAAGCTTATAATTTATCTGATAAAGAATATCTTTCTCAAGAAATAGAACTTACAAAAAGTATTCTGCTTTCTAATAATTATAATAAAAACATCATACATAAGGCTTTACATAACATTAATAGTAAAAAGAAAAAAAGAGGATAGAATTGACAATTACTTCTTTAATAGAGTAATTTTACGTTACATTAAAGGGGTCACTGATAAAATCAGTAGAAGACTATCTTGTTTAAATATAAAGACTATTTTTTCTACTGGCAAAAAAATTGATTTTTTATATAAACCTAAAGACAGAATATTTTTAGAACACCAAGAAATTTATGAAATTCTATGTTTGCAGTGCTCAAGAAGCTATGTGGGTCATTCTAATAGACAAATAAATGTCAGAATTAAGGAACATAGAAATGCTTTTAATCAAAAAATTAGTACATCAGTTTTTACTTCCCATTTTTTAGAAATTGGTCACAAACCTGATTTTGACAATATAAAAATACTTGCAAATTTGGAACAATATGATTTAAGAACCATGAGAGAGTCAATTGAAATATTAAAGAGACCTACTGGTTTAAATAGGGCTGATGACACACAACATATTCCAGCTATGTGGAAACCTCTCCTTTTATCTAATATTAACTTAAAATTAATAGGTGAAAAAACTGAGGGAAATAAACATTTTGATAAGCCTCATATTGTGAATGCTGAACTACTTCAAGTTGAATCTCACTTTTCATTGCACACTGAGTCATGTTATTCTTTGAGAAGTTAACCTTGATAATGGTGGTTGTTAGTCTGTCGAAATATCAGTGTTTAATGGAAAATATTACATGGTTCAGTCAAAAAAGTTATAATTTATCTACATCATAGAACTGTGAAAACATTAAATATAATATTGTACGTACGTATGTATGTATGTATGTATGTGTGTATGTGTGTATGTGTGTGTGTGTATGTGTGTGTGTGTATGTGTGTGTGTGTGTGTGTGTATGTGTGTGTGTGTATGTGTGTGTGTGTATGTATGTATGTATGTATGTATGTATGCATGTATGTATGTATGTATGCATGTATGTATGTATGTATGTATGTATGTATGTATGTATGTATGCATGTATGTATGTATGCATGTATGCATGCATGTATGTATGCATGTATGCATGCATGTATGTATGTATGCATGCATGTATGTATGCATGTATGCATGCATGCATGTATGCATGCATGTATGCATGTATGCATGCATGTATGTATGCATGTATGCATGCATGCATGTATGCATGTATGCATGTATGCATGTATGTAGTACCATCTATAGACGTTAGTTAACAAACCTAATGATGTATTTTAATATAGAGTCTCTTCCTTCTCCCTGACCACTGGCACAAAACTATATTATCAATAGCATCAGAGGCATTATCATGTAAGTAATGCTGTGAAGCATATACTTTAGATTCGAACTTGGGATTTTTAGAAGACAACCCCTCCTAGAGTTTTGAGTTTTGTGTCTGGGTTTGAATTCTGCAGTGTGTTAACAAGGTAGACGAATTTGACCATGACAATATATATATATATATCCTGTGCTTTCTGATGAAAACCAATCTGTTGGTTGAAATATTAAAGCAGCTTCATAGAGAAGTAATTGTGTTTTTTCTTTTACTAGTATATATGTGTGTGTACATGTATGCCTGTATACATATTGGTGCAAAGAATTCTATAATTAAAATAATAAATAATATTTATATTTTCAGATGATTTGGATATTTTACTTTTTGATTCTGTCGAAAGTAACTATTCATTGTGTATCTTTTGACTATTCACAATGCATCAAGGCTTGTGAAGCTTGTGGCGAAAAAAGAAAGACGGAACCTGTTAGAATTAAACAGTGCAAGAATGACTGTAATACATTGCATTTGGATCGATGGATATCAATTTGCATTGATCGTCTCCCTGATGTTAGAAACATTCTCTATGGCCCTCAGGATTGATCATGATCAAGCAAATTATGGGATTATTAAATTAATGGAATACGTTTGAGATCATCATTACTTTATCATCGTGTTAACAAAGTGTCAGTATATTTTATTTCATTAATTAAATTATATTTTATGTTTAAAATCTTGTTCTAATTTACATAAAATTACTATCTGTTAATAAAATAAAATTAAAAAAATCTGTTAATGATTACATTAATTTGATTCTAAATAAAACTTAGAGAAAAAGTGATTGCAGTTTAAATATAAATATGAAAAAAGCAGAACAAATATTTAAAAATAAAAAAAAATACTAAATATTTTTAAAAACTTATAAACAAAAAAGAAAAGAAAAAGAAATCAACAAATCATGTTTTGGAAAGTTGTATTTCAGATTAATTTTACCTATGTTATACCTGGCTGTCATAAAAATATAAACATGAATGGTCAATTTAATAGTGTCAGATATATTGTAAATATGCATAATTTAACGTGTATGGAATTAAGCAAGATCTCAAAAGCTTTATAATAAATGCAAAGAGTAGAGTGACCCCACCTATTCCTTGAGTTCTGATAATTTTTAACATTTATTTATTAGTGCTATTGGAAGTAGAATGTGAAATCTATATATTAATCTAGTTTAAATATTGTGATAATCATTCTGAACTTACAATTGAATATCTAGAGGATAAAGACAGTATCTCATTTTTAACAGCCACATAATATTAAATGAAAAATCAGTTTTGTAACTGTAAATATAAGTATGCATAGCTTAATGTATATAAAATTTAAATGGTAGTAGCCAAAACTTCCAAAAGCCACCTATAAACAATGCTCATACTCAATTGATTGCAAAGAATAAAGTAATAGCAACTATTCATTGAGCTCTGGTTGTGTTAAGTATTTATGTATAGACATGTGTAAAATTTATATACCACCTGATTTAAGTATAGCCAAGTCATTCTGAAAATACAATTGAATACTTAGAGGATAAAACACATGACTTTCCAACAATATCATTAATGAATGGTTAAAAAAAGTAGTGCAACTCTAATCTTCATATTTATTGACATATGAGTGTTGCTTATACATAGCTTCTGGAGATTTGGATTATTTTCATTTAAATTTTATATACATTAAAATTATATTTACATTTACATACCAGAAGTTTTATTTAATATTGTGGGGTTGTTAAAAATGAAGCACAGCCTTTATCTTCTAGATATTTAATTGTAATAATGATTGTAGTGTACTTAAATCAGATCAGTACACAAATTTCAACTCTACTTTTAGCAATACTAGTAAGTGAATACTAAAATCATTATAGCTCAAGGAATAAGTGGTACCAATATAGTCTTTGCATTTATTGGAATATTACTATTGTTTATGTATAGTTTCTAGAGGTTTTGGTTACTGTTGTTTAAATTATGTATATGTGTGTAAATAAACAGGTTTTTAAAATATTTATCTGCCAGTCAAGTCTTCTATTGTATTTTTCTACAGAAAAACAGTAATAGAATGGCTAATACAAGACTAGACAAAATGGATGGATGAATACTTAGAATTTTTTTGATTCCCATTTTAATCTATAGTTCATAATAATAAATATCTATTATGTTTCAATAATTGGATGATTAACTAAGACCAATATAAACTAGTTATTTAAAAAATCTCTGGGCTTATTTAAAAAATTTTAATTACACAAAAGATTTAAATTCTGAATGTATTAAAAGCCCCATATTGGAAGTATAATATACAGATGCCAATGTAATAACTTACATAAACAAAATTTTCAAACCCACATGCATTAAATTTTTTTAAAATTATCTAGAAATAAAAGTAGGTTGTAAATTATGCCATTATTTTCCATTTAACTTTATAAATACATATTAATATTGTAATATATTTTGGTAAAATAACATTTTCTCTCAACTGGTACATTAATATTTTAAATGGTTTATCCTGTGAAAACCTTCATTTTAATATATATACATTTACACAAAACACACATATATTGTAACCATCAATAAATAATAAATGTCCAATAATAATGGGGTCTAACATGAGCATGAGTAAACGTAAGTAGAGGCTACAAGGTACTACTAATCCCTATACTAGATTATACATTAGCCCTTCATTTCCTATGGTTTATAAGTCATAATTACAAAACAGAATATTGTTTGGCTAGCATATACATGAGCAAATTTAAAGAAAGAGATCACAAAAGTGTACATGAAGTTAATACCTTCCAATATCAACATCGATTAAACTAACTTTAAAATCCATAAGCAAAAATATTACTAGATAGATTTAATTTGCAATACCAATAAATAGTTAATGATCAGGTCTATGAAATGGATATGGAATTCGAATTATGAATTGGGTGATAAATGAACTAAGATGTAGACGAGTGAATGGATGATAAAAATCAAATAATTCACTAGTGAAAAATGAGTGAGCTTAAGAGTGAGAAGAAGAAAAAGAGAATATGTTAGGGTGATAAATAATTAAGATGATGATAGAATAGGAGTCAATAAGGATAAATCAATTATGATAATGGGTTAAGATGAAATGAGAATAAAAAAATAAAAGAAAGATCTTGATGAAATATGATAACAATGTTGATGATGAAGAATGAGATCCTGAACTACAAAACTAATATTGTGCCAAATAATAGTAAGATAAAAATGAAACAAAGCAAACATTCTAAGCCTGACTAAATCAAAATATTTAATTATGAAATTAAAACAGATCATAAATTTTAAAAGTAGAAAAGAAATTTACATCTTAGAATTATTCAAACTCAATTAAATAATAAGAATAAACATGAGAAATCAAGGCAAAGCATAATAAATAACTTTAGAAATGAAAATTACAATACATTCAAAATTGAGATTGCTCATTAATAATTTACTTTTCTCAGGATTCAAATAACTTAAATATTACTATTTTAAAAGATATATTTGGGCCAGTAAGAAGGATTTTGTCACTATCCAAATACAACATGCAAAGACAGCTCATAAAACAAAATAGAATTAATAAAGAATATTTGGCAATTCTAATACTAGCAATAATACAAACTTTAAGCTTTATGAAGTACAAGTAAATTCTTAATAAAGTAAATATAATAATTTACAAATTATCTTTTATTAAATTACCATGGGCAATATGATCAATATTAATGAATGATGAGTCTAATGATTCAGATAAACAGGTTATTCCAAAAACCAAAAGTTTCATCTTTAAAATATTTAAAAATAATACATGTGCTTAAGACCAACAGTGTTTTGATCAATAAGCGATGAAACTTTATATACTCTAAACGTAAGAGCTTAACAAAATTTATTTTGATATGTTAGCACACAGTAAAATCTATTTTATTAATTGATGATACTTTTGTGACAAAAAATAATATGTTGATAGCAATAGCAATAACAATATGGGTGGTAATTAGTAATAAGAACCACTGACAACTAAATAGATTTCAAATAAAATTTATTTACATTATTTACAAATTTGGTGAATAGACTAATAACAATAAAGAAAACATACATAATCTTGGACAATTGTGACAAAAGTTTACATAAAATAAGATTTTATTAAAATTTTGTGATTAGGGAAGATCTCTTAGGATCTCTTAAATACTTTAATAAATTATTACCTTTTTAATTTATTATTACTCAAACTTATTACTCATATGAGCTTATTAGGCTTACTATACATTTCATATTTGCTTATCTATTAATAGTATGGTTCTAAAAGCTTATTCACTTTAAATAAACACATGCAATATATTTCAAATTTTCTATCCAATGGTTGATAAGCTATCAAAATATTATCACACAGGATAACATCATAAATATACTTAGAATATAATACTAAAAACTATTGACTTCTCACTGTAATATATTTATTCAGGCTATTAAACAGCCAATATTGCTTTAAGAATCATGACTATCATTTTTCTACCCTTTAATTATTAATTTTATTTTGTAGAGCTCTTTTAAGATTAAAGAAAAATATTACATGACCTTTTAATATTAAGGAAAAATAATAAAATTTTAAAGCAAATTGGATTTAAATGATAAACAAAATAACTTAATAGTATAGCTGGGATCATTGAATGAATAGGCATTAAGTAACAATCTACTATAAAATAACTTTTAACTAATATTATCTTCCATCTTTGTTTTGCTCAGTACTAAGTGCAATCTATATTTTCAAATATCATATTTCAGAAATGATTTTGCTGTTATTGATACCAAACCATTAGAACTTAGAAATATGAACATAATAAAACATATATAGTATATCCAAAGATATAGTAGGGTTGAGCTTAGTCAAAGTTGACAAACTAACAACCTAGACGAGCCATCTTGCGACTGCATATGATCTGTAATCTTGGTATCACTTCTGTAACATCCTTGGGGATATGAAAAAAAAGGAAGGAATGGTTAGTCCTTATTTAAACATCTATACCAACACATGGTTTAAAATCCCAGTGTTACTTCTGAATCACCTTTGGGGATGTAAGAAAAAGAAAAGGAGTTGTTAGCCCCTTATTTAATAACTAGATCAATGCATTACAAAAGTATGGCCTTAATTTGTTCAAAGTTTGATGGGCATTATTCATAATTCACTCACGATAGTCATTTATATAATCATTCAGGGAAAGAGTATAAGTTCACCTGATGTAATGCAACAAGGACCTGCCACATATTCCAAAAATATTATATACTTATCATTGTAATTTTTTAACATGATAACAGATAAATCTAATACCAATATTACTTACCATGAATATATAAAGTCACTAGCAAAATGGAATATATTGCTATTTGATCCATAAAATTTATAACTATCAATATCGATTCGAGAATGATCCATAGCTATAGTTGTTATTACAATTACTTAGTCAAGTATTACCCATAAAAATATTATATTTAATGCATTTAAATTAACCAAAGCTATACACTGCTTATTTATTATTGTTATTCAACAATTGTAGCTTTTATCTTAGAAAGAAAATTATTAAAATAAACCATAATAATTTTCTCTCTCTTTATATTCATGTTTTCAATATAAACAAAATTTTCAATATGATTACTTTATATATAGATATTCTATTTGATCAAATTTATGTTTATTGTGAATATCATTTTCTTTTCTTTTTCACAGACTAATTTTTATATCTATAAGAATAATATACTCACATTACAAGACAAAATACATAATATTATTGATAATAAATATTATTACAAAAATTTTTCATCTCACACTTGTTCTTGTGACACTAATAAAACAAAAATTTTGATTGCAACCATTTCTTTTTTACACATCTGCAGTATTATGTGATTGGTCAATGTTCTTTTCCATATGAAATATATTATCTTTTTTTTAAATCAACTTGAACTGTAATTCTAGTACATTGCTGAATCTATCAGCAATCCTAGTTTTATCTGTTAACTTCAGCACTTTGTTATTCTGAAAAGAAGTTGAAGAACAACATTGATGCTTATTTTCATTGTATTATTTAATAATTAACACATTAGAAGTCTAATGTAGAATATAATTAACATAATAATTAATAAATCAAAATTTAAGTTGACACTTGATTCACTTTTAATGATATTCTACAACTCAGTATAATAAACATATCAATTCTGCTTGTAAGAAGTTTACAAGATGGCATATTTATTTTGCTGGGACATGAGTTTAAGGCAACATTGAGGGCATCCTATATTAAAAGTTTCAATAAAGGTTTTGTAAACATTTATAACTTAGTGTTTTCATTTATATTACTTTAATAAGTAGGTATAAGTTATTATTGGACTTTATTTAATAGCAGTATAATATTTTTAAAAAAAATGTATTCTTTTCGTGTAATGAACCTAATATAATATAATAGAATTGTGGTAATTGAAGTTAGCTTCATTATAACATTTTACATTAATTTGAAGCATGTTGTGAGTAACTTATAAATCAAAAAATGACAATAATAGACATTAAGTATCTAATAGTATAGTTCTGCCAATTTTTAAATTCATTTGGCTGAAAGCACAAAATAATTTTTTTTTCTTACCTCTTGCTGTTCAAATGAGTTATAATGATTTTTATAGTGTATACAGTAAACAAAATAATTAAAACAGTTATAAAATAAAGAATAAAAATTTATGCTTATAAACTTCAGGGTTTGTTTAAGATTAAAATTCATTTTGGTGAGATTTTTTTTTCAAGATGTCTGCCAGTTTTATATATGAACCTTGATGATTATGAATTCTGGAGAATATCATGTATGTAGGCCAAATGAAATCCCCTACTCCATTGGTTGTAAGTTAAAATATAATTCAATTCATTTTCAATTCAATTCAAATCTTACTTTCGATAATTTTGCAGTTACATTATTTTCAGAGGTTGTTATCGTTTTTCCCCTGTTATTCTAGTTGTTCTGTCTGTTTTCTCTGCATTTTTATTTATTTACCTTCATCAGAGAGAATTATTGTACAAAATAACAAACCAATTAAATCATTGTATGTGCATACATTAACATATAATTAATAATTCTCCATCTATAAGTATAAGTGATAACTAATTAAGCTGCTCAAAATTATTTTAAATCACAATAAAATATGCCCTATAATTAATTATAAAGATTAATTTAGAATAGTTATAATTTTAAATCCTTTTGATTATTTTTTAATAATAATAAAATATCAAATATTTCTATACTTTTAAATTAATAATGACACTAATAATTATTTTGATACTATTGAAAATTAGTTCATCTGAATAGATTGCATATAAAATCTCGTACACAATGATAACACACCACTGATATAATGCAACTATTTAATATTGAGTATTTATAATTTAAATAAGGCTTGATAAACATTGAGCCCAACCATAAGATTACAATATATATGTATATTAAGATGAATGTTTTTTTTCATGTTATTCACAGAATTATCTATTTGTTATATAAAAATTAAATAAAAAATTTACATAAATAAAATGATCATGTATATTCTGAGTCATAATAATAACAATGCATATGTTTGATTTTTATTCTGTATAGTTGTAAAAAAAAAAAAAAGAAATAATATTTTTTTCTTTTGTATAGATCTTTTTTATATATATTTTATTTTTTAAAAAATAATAAAACAAGAAATGAAAAATTATTTTTTAATTCATGTATAAATGGAATAATCTTTTAAATGAAAAAAAGATAAACTTTCTGGCAAAGAAACGTAATTGCTGAAGGTATAATGCAATAATTTCTAAGGTCATATAATTTGATGGAAAACTGAATTCAGGATTGTTTTTTAAAAAACAAAGATGTGTATGGGCAATAGAATTTAGTATAGTTCAATAGTGATGAATTCAGTGGTCAAGAGTTTAGCTTGGAAAGTTGCTGGCAAATTTATCTCAATCCTAGTTTTAAAATGATTTTTAAAAAATAGTATAATATTAAGAAGCTTAAAAGATCATGTGATAGGCTTTTTCTTAAAACTGATAATTACTGACTCAACTATTAGTGGTCGAGAGGTCAGCGCGACTGCCTTGCACTTGCAGGCAGTTACCCGGGTTGCGGGTTTGTGTCCCAGCCTATGCTATGACAATTAAAAACAAAAAAACAAAAAAAACTATATAACCAATCTTACTAAAAAGAATATAGATGAAGAAAAATATCCCTTAGAGAAAATTTCAACAACCATATGTATTGATCCATTAAAAGTTAAAGCTGTCTCAACATTGGTTAATCTATAATAAAAATAATTGTTAAATTGGAATCTTGGGGCTATAAAAAAGAAGGTACAAGAATGAAAATAACCATTAATAAATCTATAAAAAACCTGAAGTCAAGAGACTGATTAAGCAACTACTTGTTACAAGAAGGGACACTAAACTAAGTAGCTATAAAAAAGGATTTTAAAAAATCCATATTAAAGTATTGTAGTGTTCAAATTTACATTTATAGATGTTACTTTATAAAAAAAATGAATAGCTAAAAATATCAAAAAACTTTTTTAGTAGTTTTGTTGAAAGGTTTTTTTTTTTTTTTTTGCTAGATTAAAAATATAAAAACATTTACATTTTCAAAAAAAAAAGGGGGGGAAGGAAGGTCCAAAATTAAAATTAGTTTCTTTATTGTGAAATAATTTTTTATAAGGTTTTGATTATTGTAAGGAAAATAATTAATGTGAATTAAATGCTAATTAATCAATAAGAATTAGAAGGCAATAATAATTATATGAGTTGTATGAAATTATTTATATATTATACTGATAGGATTGATTTTATATATTGACCAAATTTTTTTTATTCTGTATTTGTTTAAAAAAATTCTGAAATTCTTTTTGCTATCTGTATTCTTCCAGATATCTGTTCTGTGACTTAATAGTGTGGGGACTGATTTTATCTGAGTCATACTTTAATATGAAGCTAGTAGTGGAAAAGGTCACTGCATAGGAACACATATATTTTCTGCTATTGACTGTTTCTAGTATCCTTGAGATCCCAAAGCTAGCTTGGATATTTACCATATATATGTAAAAATATATGTGTTAACATTTGGATGGTTCTCTATGGAATTATTTTGATCATGCAGAGATAAAGATCACTTTTCAAGCTCATGTACTTCATTTTATTTATATATTCTAGGATGTTCATTAGTTTATGAATGGACAGAACATTCATTGTATTGATGTCCTAAAGCATTGATAAAAATCAGCATTGATATAAAATTTATAACATTAAAAATATAGAATTATGCTTATAGTTACATTATCATTTAGGTATTAGTTATATTCACTTATAAAAGCAATGTCATATTATATATGACTTGCTTTATTGATAATTATATTTTTACTTTTATGGCTTTGGCTATGCTGAGACTATTAATATATGGTAGATCTGAATTTAGTTCAGTCCCATGTAGTATTTAAGTTAGATAGCTGGAGGAAAAAGATATTTTCATGTCCGAAAACTTCAAAGTTTCTACTTAAATATTGCATATGAAATAGGTGCTAGGTTTTGAGATGATATTTTGTATCTAGGGTCTGAATATTCTTGCTTCTTACTGAAGTGAGCCATAAGCTCAAAACCAATTGATCTGGGGATAAGAGTATTTCGGACAAAAATTTAAAATATTTTCTCTTACCACACTTACCAATTAAGGTGTGATGTGATGTACTGTGACTTCTCCTTGAATGGAGTCAGGAATCTCTCAGAAACTATGCCCAAAGAAACCTGGTAGCCACTTTATCATCCCCTTCCATTCCCACCCTAAGCTTTCTCATAATCTGCTCCATCCCATTTCCACAACATAATCTTTGTCAACTCTATGGCCTTTATATCTAAATCCCCCTTATCTTTTCCCAAATTCAGCATAAAAACCTATAAATTACTTTCTGTATAATCCCTTTGTTCATATTTATTCTTCCGTAACTTCAGTATTTGTACCCTTTCTGCTTTCAAGCATTTACATTCAATCAACAGATGCCTAATATTTTCTATGCCTTCCTTATACAATTTACAGACAAAATCACCCATATTTTTTCATTTACATGTATATTCTCTTGTTGCTAAAGATCCCATTCAAGCCTTAAACAACAAACTATTTTTCTTGCTATTATCATAAATTAACTCACAGCCAATGTCCCATTTACCTTTATATCTATTTAAACTCTTTTTACTCTCCATACTAGTTCTCAATCTCTCCAACTCCCTATTCTTTACTAATGCGACAATTCTTTTATCCCATTTCCTACTACCATAACACTCAACAATCTTCCTAACACAATCAACCCACCATTTATACAAATATACTGATATAAATTCTTTATCCAAATCTTTTGCACACTGCATTACCTTTCTCAACTACCTTGTTGCCTGCCCTTTACTTGTAACTCAATTAAATACTATTTTGGCTATTATTTTATTATCCATAAACTACAACCTACTAAACATTTTCATTTTACTTTTTGCATCTCTCATATAAAAACTTGACCATCTCATTTCTCCTAGAATAGCCTCCTTTGCTGTTTACACCTCTGCATTTAAAGCATGTCTTCCTACTTCCCTTTGTACTTTTTCTAAGTAATCTAATACCCCTTTACTAACACAGAACACATCATTACCATATGTTAACCCTGCTACTGCAATTCCATTCCATACAATTTTAGCTACATCATATTTATTATATGAAAACACTGTTAATTTTTTACCAAACTGTTTCTTTTCTTTGCTTCATTTACCAATTTTTTTCTCCCATTCATCGAAGCAATTTTTCTGATTAGTTAAGATGTTTCCCAAATAACTATATCTATCCACCACACTTAACTTTATATCCCTAATAAAAATTCTACATCTTCTCTTTCCCCAGTATTAACCATCATCATATTTAATTTTTCTTCACTAAATTTAATCCCCATTTTTACCCACTCTTGCACATGTCCTCAGCATAGCTTCCATATCTTCTTTCTGCACACAAAAAATATCATTGGCAGAAAAAAAACCTGACAAAGTATATAATCCCTTGCCACTTATTAATGGTATCTATATACCTCTTCCTAGTCTTTCTATTGCTTTCTCCATTCCACTCAAATACAACAAAAACAAAATAGGTGATATAGGGCATTCTTGCCTTAGTCCCACCCCATTTTTAACTAACTGATTCTATATCTCCTAACTTCTTAATAATATTTACTAAAGCTTCATCCATTCTCAAATTTACTAAACTTACCCATAATCTATTTCTATTTACTCTAGCATATGCCTTCTCTATATCTATAAAACTCATATATAACTGTCTATCTGAATTCCTACTCATATCCATAAGTTATGTAACTACAAACAAACTATTTCCTGTATGCCTATCTGGCCTAAAACCTCCTTGCATCCCCCCCTACATTATTTATTCTCTTCCATCCATTTTTCAACTGTTCCAGCCCCATATATGAAAAAACTTTATATAAAATTGATGTTACCACTATCGGTCTATAATTATTTAACTTTCTATGATCCTTACCCTTTCCTTTAAATAATAATCTTACTCTTGAATTACTCCACTTACCCGGAAAAACTCTCTTCGGTGCCATCTTATTAAAACATAATAATAGCTTTACTTTTGCTCTATGCCCTAAATTCATTACAATATCTGCTGTCCATCCATCTAAATCTCATCTTTCCACTTTTCAATTTCTTCCCTGCCTCATTCAGTTTATTTTTTGTAAATCTAGTATTCATATTACTAAATGGTTTCATGGTTTCTATCACTAAGTCCTTCACATATAACATCTTTTCTATATCTATTACATATCTATTTAAGATTCTCTCTAATTCTTCTCTTGAGCTACACTCTATTTCTCATCATCTAGTAATATTATCTCTTTCTCCTACATTTCCCTTTTAATGTAATTCCAAATTTTTTTACTTCCATCTCTTCCACTTTTATTAATATCCTCGAACAATTTAAAACTATTCAACTTCATTCTCTCTGTATAATTATATATTTTAGACAATTTTTTTTTCTAAGTACTTTTCCTATTTAGCATTAATATCTTTTTCACTTTCTTTGTTTTTAATAGTACACTTATATTTTCTGCATACTTTTTCCCTCTGTTTTACACTTTTGTTAATTCTCATTTTTTATTACTTTTATTTTTCTGCTTATTCTCAACTAAAATCCTATTTGCCACTTTTTCTATTTCACCACACCAGTCCTTATACTCATCCCCAACCAACTGTTCCATGGTTTCTTCAACTCGTATTTTATACTCTTCCAATTTATTCTTATTATTCACTCTCCATACAAATCTTTCACTATTGTTTCTACTTTATTTCTATTCTCCATCACATTACTAACCATTTCTATTACAATGAAGTTATGATCACTATTACATACTCTCTCTTCATTATCAAACACTTTAATTTTCCATATTTTTTTGAGTCCCTCTTTCTCTACCAATACATAATCTATTGTATGAAGTATATTATTCTTAGACCATATGTATTGGCCCTCATAAATATTTGATAGATTCCAAATGCTCAAATTCACTCTCTGACAAAATTCCTTCAAAAACTGACCATATTATCTACATCATCAATTTCTTCAATATGTCCATTCATATCCTTTATAACCATTATTCTCTTCTCCTTTTCTTTAAAACTCTGTATATCCTTAACTATGCATTCATATATGATACTGTTCCACTCCATTACAGTTTGACTATTTCCAGTGGGTATATACACTATAGCTACCATACATTCTTGTCTACCCAACCTTATTTCAAACCACAAATGTTCTTGACATTTGACAATATTTAAATTTTTTTTTGATATAACACCTATACCACCATCCCTTTTTTTCTTATCTACTTATATCCTGCCATACCAAATATTTCAAAATAGGTTCTTCTTCTTCTTTTAGATGTATTTCCACTACTGCTAATACCTCAAGCTCTTCATTTTCAATTGCTTTGTTTAATTTCAGCCACTTTTCTGCTCTCCTACCACCTTGCATATTCAAATACCCAATTTTAACAATTTCTTCTTTCCTAACTACTCTTTTATATATTCTTTTGATTCTTTCTTCTTCATTATGTTTATAAAAAACTTTACCATTAACCTTAGAGATCCATTCTCTCACCACATTTACCCTTATATCTAAATCAATTATCTTTTGCTTATTTCTTACATCTTATCCATTCCTATTTTTGATAATATTACAACTTAAAAGCCTATCCCTCTTTAAAAGTTCCCCAAATTATATTCTCTATACATCAGACTCCTTAAAACTTCACTTTCTTGTTTTCCTAAGTGCAATCCATCTTTACTATATAACTTCCTTTTTCCAATAAACCAATCCCATACATCCACAAACATACCATTATTTCTATCATTCAATTTTTTCACTTTCTCATTTATAGAACATGCCCTATTTAACAAATGCCTCTTGTCAAATCTTGGTAGTAATCCAACTACCCCTACTCTTTCTTTAATCTTACTCAAATTCCTAATCAATTCTACATACTCATCCATTACTCTCTCTGATGGTTCTGACAAATTATTAGTCCCTACCATAACATACACATCTCTACTACCTTGCTTTCTTACTTTATTTGTTACATCCTTAATTCTAGCTTCAGGCAAACATACTCTTACATACCTGCTTCTATTTCCCCTTGCAATTATATCCCCACCTTCTCTAATTAGTGAATCTCCTGTCAATTCTGTCTCATAGTCTACTTTTTTTACTCTATCTGTAACATTTTCTACCACCTTCTGGATCTTCTTATCTATTTCTTTTTTATCATTCCTATTCAATAATTTCTTTACCTGCTCACATTTCATCTTTAACAATTTTAATTTTGCTTCTATATACTTCACTTCTTCCTCTATCTTACTTATTCTCTAGCTAACCATCTCTATACTACTTTCTCCACTCATATCTTCTGACACTCCACTAAAACCATACTCTGTCCTATCTTCCTTAGCTACATTTTGCTCCATTTCCCCTGACTTTCTCTTTAGACTACCTATACTTAGAAACCACGTTCCCCTTTTTTTATTATATTTACACACTGGATACATAATCAGAAACCTGTTACATCCTTCCTATTCTTATTCAAACATTTCAAGTGATAAAACACAGCACACATTGTACACTCTACCAGAGCATGCCTAATTCCTTTCTGCCAAATATATATGCACTGTGTAATACAAATGCAATCACATTTTTATTTTCCAAGTCACATTCTATATTTGACTTTATAATACCTCTCATATTCTTCAAACCCCCTTACACCGAAGAATAAAAAATTTTACTTACTTTTAAGACCAATCGAACTATAAACACATGTTTTCCATCTTTAGGCCTCCAAAACATTATATTTTTTTTCAAAATAAATGACTGTTTTAAAGTTTTTTTAAAAAACCCTTTATTAACAAACTTACTAAAAACGAATTAATCATACATACAACTTTGTTATAAATATTCTAACACTAACACACATTCAACAAAAATAACTTTTTTCAAAAAACTTCTATACATAAAATGGCGAATGAAAAACTTTCAAACAATTAAATAAAACAATTTTCAATCTTTCAGATAATTCACTCTCTTGACCACAATTTATACCAGGGGTCCCCAACCTTTTTTACTTAAGAGCACATTCTATAATACCGGCCAGGTGGCAGGCACCACTTATTTTTTCAACCACGTGGCGGGCACCATTTATTTTTTCAATGTAAATTTATAGTTGGATATTGTTAATAATACACATAATGTACAAAAAAATATTTATTTCAAAAATAACATTTTAACATATAATTAATGTTATATATATATATTTTAAGTGTCATAGCATCGGCCAGGATGCGAACCCGCAACCCGGGCAACTGTCTGCAAGTGCAAGGCAGTCACGCTGACCTCTCGACCACCAATGCAAGACAATTAATGTTATATTTTTTCGCTGTAAAAGTATAGTATGCCCTACAATTTGATTACAATATAATACAATAATTTATAAGAAATTTTAAAAATTAAATTTATTTGTATCAGATAAATAATTTTTTATTGTGTTAGGATAGCGGCGGGCACACTTAAAATAGTCTGCGGGCACCATGGTGCCCACGGGCATAGGGTTGGGGACCCCTGATCTATACTTTTATACACAATAATAAGTCTTTATAGAGCTTGTTTGAGTTATTGGTAGCTCTCTGTATTACATTTTTGTAAATACAAGCTTATAAAAGCAATGCCACGTTATATATGACTTGCTTTATTGATAATTATGGTAATGTTAAATAAATTTTAGAAAAATAAATTGATGATTAATTTATTATTTAATGATTATATTCAATGACAGTTCTAACAATTTTTTTTTCTAACAATTTTATCAGACAATTTTAAATAATGTTTAAAAGATAGCACAGAAAGGATAAACTACTAGCAGCATCATTTATTCTATATTTCTTCTTTCAAATATAGATATTAGTATTTCAATAAAAAAATTAAAACCATATAAAACAAAATAGAAAACAATGAGAAAAAAAAACGTACAATTCTCATAAAAAAATTGTTAAAAAATATAAAAGAAAAAATATATAAAAAATGTAAAAGAATAAAATTCTATATATATAATCCCTAGCTTTAAAAATTGTCGTATTAGACTATGGAATCTCCGATTAGCTAAATCTGTATTCTTTAAATTGTAAATTATTAGAAAATATCATTTTTTATTGGTCTAGGATTTTAGTAACTATTAAAAGCAGTATACATATACATATAACTTTTGATCCTATAAGTATATCCGGCTTCGATATATGCAAATTTCGGATCATAAAATCTATTTTGCCTATAATATATATTAAATGCAATAACTGGAAAATTATTTTTTAAAAAAAAAACAAAGTTTACGATTTTTTAAACTAACAGCCATTTCTCCTATTCCAATGAAGTTCATTAGGCATCTGTTTTTCATTTTGTATTACTTGGAAAATGTTTCAGTGTTTTACCTATTAAAATAAAAGATTTAATCTGATTCTCTATTACTATAGAAATAAAATTACCTATAATAAAATCATCATCTCAGCCGAAATCTGTTATGCCTAGAATACTCAACCAATATAAATGCAGATATATATATATATTTGCTAAAAAAAAAAAGAGGAAATTATTATTTTCACTAATATACAAAATAAATGTTCTAGACAATAGATTTATTGTGATTCAGTGAACAAAGTAGAAATAAATATCCAAATATTTATTTGTTAAAAGGGATTTCTAATTAAATTACTTGAAAATGATAAATACACTTGTAAAGGAGTATGACTATTTCATCTACAAGAAAAAATAAAGAAAAATATGTTTTAGAAATGATTTTTGCAATAACCACACAAACTAATATGTAAAATACATATTATTCCATATATAGAACTTACTAGTTCACTTTTCTATTGATTCAATATTTTGTGATGCTGTGAAATACTTTAATCCCATAGTTATTATATTTTTCAATATATTCTACTCTTTGCCTGTCTTTGAGATCTTCCTTATATCAAAACTGAGCTACATTTCCCATGGAAATCATGTTCAATTTCATTAGCCTTGCATTAATCACTGGTTTTGCATGCCAATTGAAGGTAGGTCATGATTTTATAATAGTGGACTCTATAGTATCACATTCAGCAAATTGAAAAACTTATTGATTGGTCCTATGATTTTGCCAGTGTATTTTTAAAATTTTTAAGGACATGCTTGAATTAAACTTTTCAAATAACCTTATACAGTTAACATAGTTGCAATAGTTATTTCTCTGTAAAGAAATATTCTCTATTTTAATTTACTAAAAGTAGCAGTAAAATATTGCAATTTGTGTTGTACATCAACATTTAAATCCACCTTTTTACTTACAAAATTATCAAAGTATTTAAATTGCTTTATATTTTCAAGTTGATAGTTATCCAAGTAGAAAGTTGTTTAAGATTTCTCCTCATCACTTGCTGATAACAACTTGAGTTTTTGGTCTTTAAAAGTTTTTAAATGTCACATTCAAAGGATCAAGTTCATTGATAAATCATCTTTTGAACTGACAAAATTAGTGCTATCAACAGAATACCGTAAATCCACAATCCAAAAAGAAATTATTGTTCTTTGCTTTTACTCAATTCAAATTAAAAACTCCACCAACTAACATGTATTGCATCGTTATCATTGTTTCATTAAGCATCTATAAATAGTTCCAAAGATAACTATCATAAAACTTAAAACTAAAATTAGAACAAATGCATATTCCCTGTTTTACACCAGTTTTCATATTTCCTCTTATTTTATAAAGTAGAAGCTGAATAATACAAATAAATTTTGGTAAAATGACCAACTAATTTCAAACAGTATTATAAATCTGTTTGATTAATTGTATCAAATGCCTTGGTCACATCAATAAAAGCAACATATAAATTATTCTTTTATCATCATTTTTTTGGCAATTGCTTAGTAACAAAAATCATGTCTATAATGCTTTTTGATTCTTTAAACTTGCATTGAATCTTTGATAACTATTTATCTATGATTAGAAGTATCTTATTCAACAAAACCCTTGAAAGAGTCTTAGCTATAGTGGATAATAATAATATTCTATGATAACTATTGAAATCTTGTTTCTCTTTTATTTTTAAAAATTAAAAAATAGAGCAATCTTAAAAACAGAAACTTCACAAGTCCATATATTTCTAAAAAAAAATCCAAATTTTTTGAAGCTACCATTTCACAAACATATTTTAAAATTTCTCCAGCTATTTCATAATAAAGATTATAAGAGATGTTTTGACTTTATTAAGTTGATGTAATTTGTCCAAATCTAAATAAATAGATGTGAAATAGACATATAATTAAAATTTATCGCTAATCTTGTTTCATTATTCAAAAGTTGATTAAAATACTCTTCCTCTCTTCAAAATATTGTTGCCATCATATAAGAGTATGCCATTCTTTAATTCAACAGGATATTGATATCATATCTCAGGTCCATATGTTGTTTATAGTGCATCAGAACAGATTTAGAATGATTACAAGCAATGAATGTCTGTATCTTCTTTGCAGTTTCATTCCTTCAATCATTTTTAAACTTTCTTGCCAGTCTGCCTTCAGATCTTTATTATGAATTCTCACATTTAATTTATTATACCATCAAACAGAAAATCCTACCGGTTTACATCTAATTAAATTACTAAGATTAAGATCATTGACAGAAAATCAATCATGATTCTTCTTTTTAATGAACATGAGAGTAAATTTGCTTGTATCAATAACACACTCTTTAAGTGAATTCCATGTTCCAATAATATGACAGTATTAAAGGTTCAAATTAGTAGGTTTAGTGTTAATGGGTGTTGAAATTTAAAAGTATAATAGATTCTTCTAAAAATGAATATCAATTTTTTAAAAAAATGATTAGATGAACATTTATATATTTAAAGAGAACAAACTCATACTTTCAAGCTCCACACAACTATTCACCTCATTTTATACAACTGATCTACATGACCATGTACATGCAAAAAAGGTAAATTATCTCCAATGTACATAGTTTGTGCTGAACTAGCACTCATAAGTTGGTACAGACCATCATCTCTCACACATATATACAACCAGTGCTCAGTTTATATTAAGATAGTAAATATTTAAACTTAAATGGAAATGCCTCAATCTTTTACATCCTCCAACTCTTCAGCTATTCATATCATTGAAATCTTATGAGGAAACACTCAAAGCCCTTATTGATACCATATTATTGTCAAACCCATGTTGACATTAAGTCACTCTTCCCTCTCACATGTAGGATCTTAATATGTGAGGAGTCAGAGTGACTTAATATTACTATGGGTATGACAGTAATATTGGCATCAACAAGGGCTTTGAGTGGGGTCAGAGTGACTTAATGTCAACATGAGTATGACTAATAATATTAATATCAACAAGGGCTTTCAGTGTTTCATTCTTTGAGTTTTTAATGATATGGATGTTTGAAGAGTTGGAGGAAGAAGATTAAAGCTTGTCCATTAAAGATGAAGATTTGCTATCTTAATATAAAATGAGCACTGCTTATATATATATATATATATATATATATATATATATAAGCAGTATATATATATATATATATATATATATATGCTATATATATATGGGAGATATTGGTCTGGACCAACTAATGAGTGCTGGTGGAGTGCAAAATATATGTATTGGAGATCATTTACCCTTTTCATGGGTATGTGTATCAGTTGTATAAGATGGAGTGAATAGTTGTAGAGTGAATAGTTGTAGAGAGCTTGAAAGTCTAAGTTTAAGTCCTCTCTAATTAAATTTAGTATAGACAATATACATGCATTTAAATAATATATATATATATACACACAAATATTAAACATTAAATCACCCACATCTGGCTATTTTGAAATACGAACTCTAATGTATTTATATATTAGTTCACAGAGGGCGGTACTGGATTTCTTAACCATGTGGAGTGATTTAATGTTTAATATTTGTATATTTATTTCAGCATAGCGTTATGCACTGGAATTATTGTATATATAACATTGATGCAACTTTCATTTTGAGCTTGGGCTCTAATATTCTATGATCTATCAAACAATTTATGCTTCCTAATATGTATTTTTGTATTCTGACTATTAAGTATAATAATGTAATCTGCTAAAGTGCCACTGTTTTGAGTGTGGATGCAACCATCTTTTTATAGAGATTTTTTCCATCTAACAAAATGTTTGTAATACTCATTCTAAATGTTGGGCAAAAATTCACTAACAAATAATAGTTTGAATTTAAAGCACATTACTATTATATGTAAAAAAAAATTGGCAAAAGTCTACTATTTATCTCAAGTCTTTTATTAAAGTACCTAAGATATAAAATTTCTATCTTTTAATGGTATTGCTGTAATAATACTATCCAGCAAAATATAAAAGTTTTTTTTCTGAATTTTTTAAATCTAAATTTAGAGCCCAGCACAAATAATGAGCATTAGTACGTTTGTGTTAGACTAACACCAATAGCCTTCCATTGATCTAAAGAGCAATTCCAAAAATACAGAAACTAAATTAGATTTTATAACTAATTTATCACCATACATTCTTCTTTCTCTGACTGATCTACTCTTTCAAAAAAACATAGTAGCCATCCACCTGTTAATTAAACCTTCTTTGTCTGGAAATTGATTTTACAGCTCCTTAGATACTATTTCATTCTTTCATTCTAGTCTTAAATTGTATCAAAGTAAAGTTGCTCATTCTCTGTATCTATATTTATGAAAAATTAGATTTATAATACTTATCTTTAATACTACTAATGACTTTTGTTTTATCACTACTCTGATACTACTACTACTACTACTACTACTACTACTACTACTACTACTACTACTACTACTACTACTACTACTACTACTACCTCTACTATTATTATTGCTGTTGTTGTTATTATTATTATGATGATGATGATGATGATGTTTCAATGGTAAGCTTTATTTGTCTTAAAGGGTTACAAGAGTTTACATAACTTGGATTGCTGTATTTACATGGGCAATCCATAGTTGTAGGTTTACATATATAAAAATGGATTTATTGTTTTACACAGGATTACAAGAATTTTTACATGCTGTGAATTAATTACATGGTTTTATATAATTTGGATTGCTGTGGTTACATGGGAAATCCATAGATATAGGTTTACATATATAAAAGTTGATTTCTTGATTTACATGAGATTACAAAAAAATTGTCATGCTGTGGGTTAGTTACAAGGGTTTTTACTTGGCTTGGATTGCCATTTCATCAGCAATCCATAGGTGTAGGTTTATGTATGTAAACGTTTATTTGTGCTGTGGATTAATTAGAATGTTTTTACATAACTTAGATTTGCTGTGGTTACATGTGTAGTCTGTAGTTGTAGTTTTACACATGTAAAAGTTGTTTTATTGGTTTACACAAGATTGCATAAATTTTACATGGTCTGGACTACTGTATCTACAGATGCAATCCAAGTTTAGTTCTATATGTGTTTGAGTTGCCTTGGTAACATAGACGAGGACTAGAAATTTCCATGGTAGTGTGGCAATTATCTGTGAAGTCTGGCCTGGTGTTGTGAAATCAATGTCAGTATTTTTATTTTTTAGGGTATCTTCTTTGGGTTACCAGGCTTTCTCTTGGTTTCATTGGCAATGTGGGTTGGGGAGGGTGTTGGTGTGGGTGGGAGGCATGGTGGGATTGCCACACCTATTTTCTGGTGCATTTGAATATATGAGGGTTGCAGAGGGGTGGGGTGGTACAGCTATGTTAGAATTGGTTGCAATTGTTAAGTTGGACTTTGTGGTAAGCTGGTCGGACTCTGGATCTGTGTGCTAGAGATCAGAGCTGAGTAAGGCTTTTGATGAAGTTTAAGAATGAGATCCATGTGTAAAGTGTCCTGATATCCAGAGGAAGCTGGTGGTACAGCTATGTTCGAACTGGTTGCAATTGTTGAGTTAGAGTGTGTGGTTGGTTGGTCTCTGACTCTGGGTCTGGCTGTGTTAGAGTTGGTGGCCAAATAAGACTTTTCATATGATTTAAGTGTGAGATTCATGGCTAGGGTCCAGGAAAATTCTAGGGAGGTAGTTAGGCTCAGCAATGCTATTAGAAGTGATATGTTTTTTGAAATTATCTAGTAACTTGATGATAGTTGAAGATTTGAACAGAAAATTGGAAATCAGTTATCAACTGATTGGTAATTGAAAAAAGTATATAGTTTTTTTTTCTACTCTAAAGTTTTGATACTTTATAAGCATAAACAGCCAGGGTTTGTTAATGCAATTATGAGTAAATGAACTAATGGCTGGGAACTTGAAATCGAATTTATTACTAAACAAAGATTAGAGATTGCTACAATAACGTTAAAAATAAACGTATGTCTGACTGACCTTTGGACTTTGAAATTCTATGTTGGTATTATTGTGGGCAAACACTGGTCATGCAATGGCTTTTTTTAAAAAATTATCGTTAGGTAACTTGATTTCAATTGGAAGTTTGAATAAAAAATGTAATAATCAACTTGTTAAAGGTATATTATTATCTTGAATTGGACTAAGATTGTGAATTCTTTTTAAGCATAAAAAAACACAAAGCTAGTTAACTTGTTTATTTAGTAAGTGAATTACTTGCGGGAAATTTGTAACTGATTTTTTTTTTTTTCCAAAACAAAAATCTGACTTTGCAATTAATAAAATTAAAAATTGGCTTACGTTTGACTGAACTTTGGATTTTGAGACTCTGTGCTGACAATGTTGGCTGTAAGCATCTGGTCATGTGATTACTTTGTCTCCATATTGTTTTTCAAAATTATCTTTGGGTAACTTGATTTTAATTAAATTTTTGAATGAAAAATGCAATACTAAAGTATTAAACAATTATCAACTCATTGGAAATTGAAAAAGGTATATCAGGATAACGTTTTTATCCTGCCAGGTTTAAACTTTGAGTATCTTTGGAACATGAAAAACTAGAGCATGCTGACTTGGTTGTGAACAAATGGATCTTTGCTGCTGAACTGTTGTTGTTGTTGTTGTTGTTGTTATTATTATTATTATTATTATTATTATTATTATTATTATTATTATTGCTGTAATAAATAATAAATAGGATAGTCTATGCAGACCATGTGAGGCAGGTCATTTTATACCATATTTTCTAAGCTTCTTCCACTTCTATGGTGAGGAAGAGGATTTATGAGTAAGGCTTTCTAAACATATATCTTTCTCAGATGGAATTTCTGTCTCAAACCCAAGTCTAAACTGTCTCATTAATAATTGTCCTGTTTTGAACAAAGATCACAACTAAGGTTTGTCAGTCAATAAAGTTTTTCAACCATCATTACTTTTTTTAATTTTCAAACATTAGAGATTTAAAAAAAATGAAAAATGGCAATTGGAGTTAGAAGTGCTGTATATGTAGTTAAAAAAATAAAAATATGATTGCATAATCATATAATTCCATTGTCATAATTAATATAGTGAGCTAATAGATGATGTGAGTTTCATCACAATCAGATCCTATACTAACTTAAATAACTGAAGTAGGATATGAGAAATAAAGAATTGTTTGTTTTAGACACAATATCTACCTTTTTATGACCCACCATGGCTGTTGGAATTCTTGACTATTATTCACAATTGATCATCATATGTGATACAATGCACTGTGACTTCTTTTTTGGAGTCAGGAATCTCTCAGCCACTATGCCCAGAGAAATATGTTAACCACCTTACCTTCCATTTCCATTCCCCACTCTAAGTTTTTCCCATATTCTTCCCTATCTTGCTCCATTTCATTTCCATAACATAATGTTTGTCAACTCCATAGCCTTTATATCTAAATCCTCCTTATCTTTTCCCAAACCAAGCATAAAAATCTAACAACTCACTTTCTGTATAATTTATTCTTCCACAACTTTATTATTTGTGCTCTTTCTGCTTACAAGCATTTACATTCAATTAACAGTCACCTAATATTTTCTAAACATTTCTTAAACAACTTGCAAACTAAATCATCCCCAGTTTTGCATTTATGTGTATATTCCCTTGTTGCTAAAGATCCTGTTCAAGCCTTAAACAGTAAATTACTTTCCTTGTTATTATCATAAATTAACTCACACCCAATATTCTGTTACTTCTATAAATATTTAAACTTTTTTTACTCTCCATACTAGTTCTCCATCTCTCCAACTTCCTATTTTTTATTAATGCATCTATTCTTCTATCCCATTTTTTGCCACTATAACACACAACAATTCTCCTAACACAATCATCCCACCTTTTATATAAGTATATTGACATAAATTTCTTTATCCAAATCTTCTGCATACTTGTACTATCTTTCTTACCCATCTTGTTGCCTGTTCTTTACTGATAACCAAATTAAATACTATTTTGGCAATTCTCTTATTATTCATAAATTACAATCTACCGAATATTTTCATTTTGCCTTTTGCATTGCTCATATAAAAACTTGACCATTCCATTTCTTCTTGAATTGATTCCTTTGCCATCCACACATCTGCATCTAATGCATGTATTCCTACTTCTCTTTGTACTTTTTTTAAATATAACACTCCTTTACTAACATATAACACATTGTTACCATATATGTTAACCCTGCTACTACCACTACATTCCATACAATTCCAGTTACATTATATTTATTGTATGAAAACTGTTAATTTCTTTATCAATCTCTTTTATTTCTTTGATTCATTTATCAAATTTTTTCTTCCATTCATCCAAGCAATTTCTCTGATTACTTAAGACTATTCCTAAATAGTTATAGCTATTCACCACACTTAACATTATATCCCCCAATAAAAAACCTTTCTCTTCTCTTTCTCCAGCATTAATCATCATTACTTTTGATTTGTCTTCACAAGAGAAGATATCATCTGCAAATAAAATACCCGATAAAGTATATTCTCTCTTGCTATGTATTAATGGTATCTCTACCCCTCTTTCTAGTCTTTCTATTGCTCTCTCCATTTCTTTCAAACCCAACAAAAACAAAATAGGTGATGTAGGAAATCCTTGCCTTAATATTATAACGGTCCAGAATAATAAGAGTCTTAATGTATCTGCACTACAGGGCACCACTAGGCATTTGAACCTAGAAAATTTATAAAGTAGGCAGATACGTAAGTTTTTTTTTTTAAAAAAAATATTTTATATATTTTGATTCTGACTATTAGCCCATTGTCACTAGCTCAGCAGAGAGTTATATTTTATAATAAATTCTTATCCAAGAATATTTTTAAAAAAGGAACAAAATAAGCCACTGCCAGTAATTAACACACAAACATTTATTTACACATATATAAGATTTAAAATTATTTTAGAATAACTTTTACTTTGGATTTTGACTTGATTTTTTAACTTTGATTTTAGATTTTAATTTACATTTTAATGTTTATAAGTTCGCACAGATGGATTTATAAAAGTTTGTTTTATAATGTTGAGTATGGATCGGTTACATAGATTACACAGTTAAAAACATTTCAAAATAAACATAAATGATCAAAATATAAACTCAATGATGGAATTGCAGAGGGAAATTTATAAGAAACCCAATGGCATTCATCATAAGATGCCGCATTGACACCAATAACTTAAAAGACATCCGAATAAATACATTTTAGATACTCACCATAAGGTATCATTATTTACCGAATGTCTATATATTTTGATCAAATATGAAAACCAAAAACATAATTAACCGATAACGAATCTATGCAAGTGTCTATATCCAACTTAAATTTAATGCATTTAGAGTGTCAAGTATGAATAGACTACATAGATTGCATTCAAAAAGAAAATATTCTATCCCTTATTTAACCCTAGGCCAAAAGTTTGCAGCTAAACCAACGTCAATCCATCTGATATATCAATGTATTCAATGTAATACAAATACGGCAGCACAAAAATAGGTTGAGAGAAGAATTGACTCTCATCCAGACAGGAATACTACATCTATCTGATGAGAAGAGCAATAAAAAAAACTCCATAGGAAGGGACTGCGGTCCTTTTTGCTGACTTATGATCCCATTCCATAGGCAGAAGGGGATGTGTGGCATATACTAGCAATTCTTCCTGTAGCAAACCTCGTACTACATCTACTAATTACACCAATATATCCAATCCATTGACCTAATTCAACTACAAAATGAATAACCTAAGATTACCATCCCCTAATAAAACTTCACAAATCTATATAGCCATTCATGCCCGATTTAAATTTAACATTTATATAATTTAGTTTAACGAAAAACAGAAATCATAATAAAAACTTAAAGAGCAAAAAAAAAAAAAAAAATGGAAATGATTTTACAAAAGAAATACATCAAATAAATTTATAACTAATTTAGTCAGATAGGAAATTCTTCTATTTAAAATATTGAAAAGTTTAGCATTTAGAGTTATTTTTGTTTAGAAATGTTCATTAATTATATATTTCTTACTGTTTTGAAAAATGTCCATAGTCTCTAATTTCTTGTAATGGAAAGGATTAATTCCCACGAAGTCATAAAGAGATCGGTGTGCAGTTAACCATTGGTCCTTTATGGTTGATGGTATTCTTCCGGGCCTTGATGTCCTGTGGTCCGCAATATTGGAAAATGATGTTTCATTTTTTTGAACAACTGAAGGAATTGAAAGTACATCTTTCAATCCCTTCTCCTCCAACCCTCTTTGACTTAACACATATCTGTCCTCTCTTAATAATAATTAATTTTCACTCACTTTTTCTAGTAGACTTTTGGATCCTATGGACTTTACATCACGATGATGGTGATGGTCTTTTCGCTGAGGTCCGATTCCCTGATGGATTTCTTTCATTGGCTATTAGTTTCTATTGTTTTCTCCTATCAGACCATTGCTTATACATTTTAAATGCCCAAGAGCTAGTTTACTTTTACCTAATTAAAACAATCATTTCCATTTTATGATTAATTAATTTGTTTTCCAAACTTAAAGATATATTTTTATCTGTAAATCTTTTTACATTTTCGTTGAAGATTTAGTTTTAAAACTTTTTCTTTTTTTTTAATAAAGATTTCATTTTTAATTTCTCATCTGTGTGATTTTATATATATTATAAAGTTTAGATGACTTTTAAATTTCAATTTTTTTAAAAACAAATTTATTATTTGCGAACTTTATATTTTAATTTCATGTTTAATAAAAAAAATAATGTAATGGTGTATGTGCCCATTACAATACCATCCCATTTTTAACTTTAACTGATTCTATATTTCCTAATTGATACATATAGTAATTATTTTTATACTATCTCTTAATAATATCAACTAAAGCTCTATCCCTTTCCAAATTTACTAAACTTAATAATAATCTATTTCTCTATTATATGTTTTCTCTATATTTATAAAAATCATATATAATTACCTACCTGTATTCTTGTTTATTTTTATAAGTTGTGTGATTACAAATAAACTACCTCCTATATGCCTATCTAATCAAAAATCTCCTTGCATTTCTCTCACTATATTATTTTCTTTTATCCATTTTGTGAGCCTTTCAGCCACCATATATGCAAAAACTTTATATAGCACTGATGTTACCACTATTGGTCTATAATTGCTTAACTTTCTATATTCTTACCCTTTCTTTTAAATAGTAATTTTACTCTTGTATCACTCCAACTATACAGAAAATCTTTCTTCTGTGCTATCTTATTAAAACATGATAATAGGTTGAATTTTGCCCTATTTTCTAAATTCATTATCATCTCTGCTGCTCATCCATCTAAACTTCTTGACTTTCCACTTTTCAATTTCTTTTCTGCCTCATTCAATTTAGTTTGTGTAAACTTAATATTTCCATTACTATATGCTTTTATGGTTGTAATCACTCTATCTTTCACATCTAACATTTTTTCTATAACCATTATATACTTATTTTAAGATTGTCTCTAATTCTTCTCTAGAGCTACACTCTATTCCCTTATCATCTAGTAATACTATGTCTCTCTTTCCTACAATTCTTCTTTTAATGTATTTCCAAAAATTTTTATTCCCATTTCTTCCACTTTTATTAATATCCTTCAACAACTTACTATTTACTTTCATTCTCTCTCTACAATTTTAGCCAACTTCTTTTTTTAAATACTTTTCCCATTTAACATTAACATCTTCTTCACTTTCTTTGTTCTTAATATCATACTTATATTCTCTGCATACTTTTTTCTATTCTTTTACACTTTTACTAACTCTCACTTTTCTATTACTTTTATTCTTATGAATATTCTCCCTTAAAACACTATTTGCCACTTTTTCTATCTTATCACACCAATCCTTATATTCATTCCTAAATCAACTCTTCCATAGTTTCTTCAGCTTTTATTTTATATTCTTTTAAATTATTGTTATTATTCATTATTTATCCACATTTTCACTATCCTTTCTACTTTCATTATTTTCCATCACATTACTAAACATTTTTATTATAATAAAATTATGATCACTATTACATACTCTCTCTTCATTATCAAACAGTTCAATTTTCCATACTTTATTCATTTCATCTTTCTCTACTTATACACAATTTATTGTGTGAAATATATTATTTCTAGACCACATGTATTCTCTCTCATAAATATTTGATAAAGATCCAATACTCAAATTCACTCTCAGACAAAAATTCTTTAAAAGCTGTCCATTCTTGTTATCTACATAATCAATTTCTTCAATATGTCATTCATATCCCCTATAACCATAAATTTTCTTCCCCCTTTTTTTTGAATTTCCATATATCCTTAATTAGGCATTTATATATGCTACTGTTCCACCCTATAGTTTGACTATCTCCAGTGCCTATATACACTATAGCTACTATCCATTCTTGTCTTTCTAACCTTATCTCAAACCACAAATGTTCTTGCCATTCAACAGTATTTAAATATTTTTTGACATAAATCCTATCACATCATTCCTTTTTTCTTTTTTTACTTATACCCTACCATACCCAGTCTTTTTTCTTCTTTTAGATGTGTTTTCACTACTGCTAGTGCCTCAAGATCTCCATTTTTAACTGCTTTGTTTAATTGCAACACTTTTCTGGTCTCCTACCATCTTACATATTCAAATATCCACTTTAACAATTTCTTCTTTAATAACTACTCTTTTATAAATTCTTTTGTCTCTTTCTTCTCCATACATTTATAAGAATTTGTTTACCTTTAATTTTATAGACCCATTCCCTCTCCACATCTACATTTATATCTAAATTAGCTAACCTTGTAAATCTGCACTCTTTCTGTTTGCAGGCATTTACATTCAATTAACAGATGCCTAATATTTTTATGCCTTCCTTATGTAACTTGGAGACTAAATCACCTACATTTTTCATTTATGTGTATATTCCCCTATTTCTAAAGATCCTGTTCAAGCCTTAAACAGTAAACTACTTTTCTTGCTATTATCATAGAGTAACTCACACCCAATATTCTGTTTATTTCTATATATTTTAATGGTCAGATTTGTACATTCATGCAACAAAATCCAGAGTTCTGGAAAATTATACCAAGACTGATCTAGATCCAGGGTTGAGACTTTGAATCAGATCACACCTCAGCTTCTTACCAACAGTCCATGACTTACTACCTTATGAATGACATATATGCGGCTACACTTGGAGTTTCTTAATTCGCGTGCTGGCAGTAGCAAAAAGTCGAGAAAGAGTCTTTGGAAATAAAGAACTAAATTACTCATGATTTAACTAAACACATACGCATCTATGACTGGCTAGACTTTGCATATATTAATAACTAGTACTAAATCAGAGTAGATTTGGATAAGATTTGGTGATGAATTATGAATAACACACTAAACATTTATAAGTTTTAAATACTTAATTATGAAATCATAAGATAAATAATACAAATACACAAACTGCACCAGGATTTACACACATAGGTGTATCAATGATGAGCAAATTAGAGAACAGAATCTCATCTGAGGCACTATAGTTTGAAATGGTTAATTAAAAATTTAATAACCCACAGTCTAATCATTGCCTTGATTATGGTATGCCATCCCTACTAGGTTTGCTAATAGTCAAATGATATGAGAATGATAACTAACAGATATAACTAATATATTAATATTTACCTAATGTGCAATAAATGTGCTCTTTATGCAGACTGCATTATATGAAGTAGATCTTAGGTTCAGATCATGACTGAACAAACACTATTTATGGAGGACGAACTGGCAATTTGTAGCATAATTTCTGAGGCTATAGTGCTACATAAAATAAATAATATATGCAGCCTGAATGTGCTATTACTCATGGGATTCAGTACCAAATACTCGGTTTCTGTGGACCATATGACTTGCTATCATAAAATATGTGAATATTTAGTTCGGGTGATTGGAACAGCTTATAAAACAGTCTGAGCTATCATGTTCCAGTTCTAAAATAAGATAATGGTGTGGCCCTCAAAACCAAAGCCTATTTTTTAAAAGAACTGTCTGAACTAAGAATAATGGGATGGCTCTTAAAACCAAAGTCCATTTTAATAAATATATATATAGCAAGGTGTATACTGCATCTGTGTGCTTTATAAAGATATATTTGTAACACTTTCTAAAATATAAATATTAAAATTATTAAAGCGCTAAATATATAGTTTCATTCTGCAAAACTACTATACACTGGTTTGTAAACTAGCATACTTAAATCATGCTTAAAGGGATTAATTATAAATGACCTAGTTTACCAAGTAATCTGTATAGTTTATAAAAATAAACTAAGGAGGAGTAAAGCATATTTGGGACTAATAATTAACTAATTATTTATAATATGCTTTAAAATATTCTCTCATACTTAACTAAATAGACATTTAATATGCAAACCTGAATTATACAATAAACCAAATCATAATAGCTTAATATATATATATATATTAAGCTATTATGATTTGGTTCCAAAAACCTACTCTTATATATATATATATATATATATATATATATAAGAGTAGGTTTTTGGACCAGAGATTTATAGGTGTGCTAAACAGCAACATAAATTATCTATGTGAGAATGCCTAATCATCTCTCCAAAATTATTATTATTATTATTATTATTATTATCAATCTCCACTCTAAATGGCACAACATAAATAGATGAATTAACAATGTATAAAATAGAAAATATATATATATATGAATAAAATAGAAAATAGGCATGATCACAGATTAGAAAGATAGATAATAATAATAACTGATTACAGTTATTATGTTAAAATTATCAATTAAAATATTTATTAAGCAGGCAAGATTCTTACAAAGATTATTATTATTAAATTTACATTATAGTTTCATTAAAAATTACTTTACTAAGTTTATTTATTATTTATGAATGTTCAGCATTTAGCTAGCTTTAGAACTATGAATTAATTTAATAGTTTAGATTTAAGTTATTTATAGAGCTCTGTGGGGAAAAATTATCGATCTTCTAGCTGAGGCATCTGCACTAGGTTCTGGCAGTCTCCATTAGGCTGGCTTGTCCAATGTTTTTTTGGCAGGCTGTAGGTCTTGAACTTCATCTCCATTGTGGACCAATTCTCCAAGAAGGAAGGCGGTAGCTACCCCACAGTTTTCATTATAGAAAGAGTGAACGAGGAAACCTTGATGTCTGAATTTTGGAGTTTTTTTATTAACTCTTTCTCATCCCCCCTCACAAGACATTAAAAGTTGTTTATAACTTTTAATTTTTAATTTTAAGTTTTAATAGCCAGCATAAATTTTAACAAGAACAAAAGCTCTGGCTTGGTTATTGACAAGTGGTGCTGGATTAATGATTTTGTCTTTGCCCTTTTGAACTTTATTTTTAAATCTTTTAAAAATCTTCAGCTCTCAGTTTACAATTTAATGAAAGGTATTTCTGAGAAACCGATGACTTTGATTCTCACTTTTTTTAAAAAGAAATTTAAGCTGTCAGTATTCTGCTACATGTATAAGATAGACACCCCTGAATTTATAATTTATATGCGAATACCAACAAATCTGTAAATTAAATAACTTAAAAGATAATTTAGAAAATCTGTAATGTTTAATAAATTTATCGCATTACAATTTCCTTTGCATATATACATAGGTGTGCTCCTACACATACAATGACGTTTACAAAGTACTTTAATTTTATTAATTTCAAAATTATAACTGCATATACATTATATGCATACAAACATTAATATACACATTAATATATGCCATTACATATTAAAACAAATTATTATAAACTTATGTATGTGGACTGGGAGGAGTTTGAATTAGGAAAGAAGATTACTATGGCATATAGTAAGTGAAACAGGATGATAGACAAATAATATTGTTTCACTATATATTTAAATTCTTTTTACTCTCCATATAGTTGTCTATCTTTTCAACTCCCTATTTTTATTAATACATATATTCTTCTTTCCCATTCCTTATGACTATAATACTCAACAATTCTCCTAACACAATCATCCCATCTTTTGTATAAGTATACTGACATAAATTCTTTATCTAAATTTTCTGCATGCTGCAATACCTTTCTCACCCATTTGTTGCCTGCCCTTTCTCATAATCCACTTAAATACTATTTTAGCTATTCTCTTATTATTCATAAACAGCAATCTACAAAAAATTTTCATTTTGCTTTTTGCATTGCTCATATAAAAATTTGACCATCCCATTTCTCCTTGAATTGCCTCCTTTGCTGTACACACATTTGCATCTAATGCATGTTTTCCTACTTCTATTTGTACTTTTTCTAAGTAATATAATACTTCTTTACTAATACATAACACATCATTACTATATGTTAACCCAGATACTACCTCTCCTTTCTGTACAATTCTAGCTACATCATATTTATTATATGAAAACATTGTTAATTTCTTTATCAATCCCTTTCTTTTCTTTACTTCATTTATCAACTTTTTCTCCCATTTATCCAAGCAATTTCTCTGATTACTTAAGATGATTTTCAAATAGTTATACCTAATCGCCACACTTTATATCTCCCAATAAAAAATTTTTGTCTTCTCTTTTTCCAATATTAATCATCCTTACTTTTGATTTTTCCTCATCTTTTTACTCACCGTTGTGCATGTCCTCAATATAACTTCTGTAACTTTTCTTCTTTCTGTGCACAAGAAGACATTATCCACAAATAAAGACCCAATAATGTATATACTCCTTGCCACCTATTAATGGTATCTCTACCCCTCTTTCTAGTTTTTCTATTGCTCTTCTCTCAAATACAACAAAAACAAAATAGGGGAGATAGGGCATCCTTGTCTTAGTACCACCCTATTTTTAACTTTAACTGATTCTATATTCTCTAATTGAAATGTATATTAATTATTTTTCATATAAACTCTTAATAATATCTACTAAAGCTCTATCCATTTCCAAATTTACTAAACTTACCCATAATCTATTTCTATTTACTCTATCATGTGCTTTCTCTATATCTACAAAAATCATATATAACTATCTATTTGTATTTCTACTCATATCTATAAGCAGTCTAACTACAAATGAACTATCTCCTATATGCTTATCTGATCAATAACTTCCTTGCTTTTCTTCCACTATATTATTTTTTTCCATCCATTTTGCGACACTTCCAGCCACCATGTATAAAAAAACTTTATATAACACTGACATTACTGCTATCAGTCTATAATTGCTTAACTTTCTATGATCCTTACCTTTTCCTTTAAATACTAGCCTTATCTACCCAGAAATTCTCTCTCTTGTGCCATCTTATTAAAACATGATAGTAGTTTTAATTTTGCCTTATGTCCTAAATTTATTACCACTTCTGCTGCCCATCCATCCAAACATCTTGCCTTTCCACTTTTATCTACCCTGACACATTCAGTTTATTTTCTGTAAACCAAATATTTCCATTATTATATACCTTGATGTTTGTTATAACTCTGTCCTTCACATCTAACATCTTTTCTATATCCATTACATATTTATTTAAGATTGTCTCTAATTCTTCTCTAGAGTTACACTCTATTCCCTCATCATTTAGCAACACTATTTCTCTCTCCACTACATTCCTTCTTTTAATTTATTTCCAATTTTTTTTTACTCCCATCTCTTCACTTTTATTAATATCCTCCAACAATTTACTGTTCAATTTCATTTTCTCTCTATATTACCTATTTTAGCCAACTTCTTTTTTTAAAAAAACACTTTTCCCATTTAACATTAACATCTTTTTCAATTTCTTTGTTCTTAATAGCATAATTGTATTCTGTGCATGCTTTCCCCCTCTTTTTACACATTTACTAACTCTCACTCTTCTAATACTTTTATTCTTCTGAATATTCTCACCTAAAACCCTATTTGCCACTTTTTCTACTTCACAACACCAGTCCTTATATTCATCTCCAACCAACTTTTCCATCATTTCTTCAACTTTTATTTTATCATTCATTCTTGTTATTTACAACATTAATTTTTTTCAATATGCTCATTCATAACCCCTATAACCATTATTCTCTTCCCTTTTTTTTATAACTCTGTATATCCTTAACTAGGCATTCATATATATACTACTGTTCCACTCCATTATAATTTGACTATCTCCAGTGACTATATAAACTACAGATACCATCTACAAGAACTTATCTTCCTAACCTTATCTCAGACCACAAATGTTCTTGACATTTAACAGTATTTAAATATTTTTTTCACATAACTTCTTACCCTACCATATCAAGTCTTCCAGTGTAGGTTCTTCTTCTCTTAGATGTGGTTCTACTACTGCTAGTATCTTAACCTTTTCATTTTTAACTGCTTTGTTTAATTTCTGCCACTTTTCTGGTCTCCTAGCACCTTGCATATTCAAATATCCAAATTTAATAATTTCATATCTGAAGGTCATGCCACTATCGCCCCCTGTGAAACCAGTCGGTAGCTTGAGCATATTCATAAAATATTATTTGTTTAATAACCATTAACAATTTAACTTTATTGTAGCAAGATAAGATAAACATTTTTAGGATGAAATACATCATGAAAAAAGTGAATACATCAGAATTTCTTCTTAAAGAGTTATCAAGCAGCTTTAAAATAAGTGGAATTATCAAAAATTTAGGCAATAGTTAGTTGAACATGTAATATAATAGTACCTTGTTTGTTTTACCACATTTAAGAAAAGGTAATCTTTTATTCAAAAAGCTCAATATTCAAATAAAATGACTGGGCTTAGAATAACAATATTTTTAAAATAAAAATGTTTATGTTTATTTAAGATTTAATTAAGAAAATATTGTGAATATTTTGTTAAAAATAACCTATATTTGTCAGAATGATATAAAACGTTTTGAATAAAAGTTTAAGGATAAAGAACTCAAGGTAAAAAAATAATAAAACAGACAAAAATGCTAAAAATCATTGAAAAAAATTATACAATACTTGAAAAAGAAAAAAATTATACAAAAAATAAACATACAGGGTAATTAAAAAATATTTTAAAGGTTTTAAAAAATGATCAGAAGTTTTTTAACAGCTAACTGACTCTTGATAAATCGCTATTATTTATTAGATAAATTTCATATATTTATTTTATATTCTTAAATATATCTACTAATATTAAAAAACAAAACCTTAAATTCTTTTGATCTAGAAGGTGCTGTTCCTTATTAGAAGATAATGAAGGCATAGCCAAAAGATCGGATAAATGTTAAAAAACAAGTTATTAGTAAAACTTATTAGTAAAATTAGATTTTTGTGGGGTAGAAATCTTAACAGAAATACAAAAGATCATTATTTATTAATGAGTATATTGAAGCGAATAAATTGACTAGAGTGAAATAGTAATAAAAAGTAAATAAGATGTAGACATAAACCATTAAACAATTCTAACATAAATGAAAAAGTATTAAAAGATAAACATAAGTTGAATTAACAAAAAATATTAATAAAAAGTAAAACAAAATCATTAACAAACATATTATTTTTCAGGTAATAATAATGTTTAAGCTGTTCCAAATAAAATTGAATTAGTGATTTCATTTCATTATTTAGTAAGTCATAAATTGTTAATGGATAGCGTTTAAACAGATAGAATGTGTAAATAATGAACCACGCAAAGATTGTTTTTTTTTAGAGTTTGTGAATAAAGTATTAAGAATAGTCGCTTAGAAAGCATTTTTACCAAAATAAAGATTCATTGAAAGTACAATTACCATAACACAAAAATAAAAAGCATATTTATCAGTAAATTACGTGGTTGCCAATACATATATTTTTTACATTACAAATTGTAATATTGATTTTTCTCTTCCTTTGCATTTGGAATAAGTGAGATGTTTAAACTTTGCCGTTAAATACTATTATATAAATATGATTTGCGCTAACGACGCAAACACACCCAAAGCTGAATTTTTAAATTCTTTATATATTATAATGATGCAAAATAATACAAAGTATGTATATGTAAATGTGTCTGAGCGCTTTCAAGAGGCACAGCCCTCATAGTCATAGCCATATTGTAACTAAAGAAAGTGGTTAACTGCAATGTAAATTTATGCAAATGACTATGTATTCCATTTTTTAAATATATTGTAACACGTGTCTTTTTTGTTGATAGTATGATTGTCGTCCTAGCAATAAAACAAGCCTTTTTCACTTTTCTTTTCAAGTCGTGTCGTTCTTTGCAAACAACAACCAGGTCCTGTGGTTGGCAATCATGCCCTGGTGAGATGTACTGCTGGGCAAAAACTGAGTTACAAGTTGGGTCTGTTATTGCTTTGTTGTACAAATATATATGATGAGACAGCCATGTAGATAGTGAAGCTCTGGTCTCACCAAAGTACGAGGCATGCCAATTTGCTACAGGGCAGGCAATGTTGTACACCACTTAAGGTATTTGCAAGGGTGGTAATCTGTCTTTGTTGTATTCGTAATTCAAATTTGTATACATTTGTAATGAAATGATTTTTCTTTTTTATGACCTAAAGCTGAGTGCACTTTCACGAAGTTCACCATAATCATAGTTCACTTAAATTAATTATTGTACTGCTTTATTTATACTGTACTTAAATTAATCTATTTAAATATTCTATTTGTTAGATAATTAGATAGGTGTTTTCTCTTTTATTATATTTTTACTGAAGGCAATAAACCACCTCGTTGACCTTTTTTTCCCTGTCATCATCTTCCATATACAGAAGGTTGACTGCCTGTGCATCAAAGCTATAACCAAATTTTTTTTTATGATCCCCCAAAACAGACATTCTGGATTGTAATTAGTACACTTATATATGCATTTGTGCTGCACCAATATTAGTCCTAGATTTGCAGTATAAGTTGGTGTTAAATGAAAATAAGATATGCAGTTATGATCAAGTTTCTGACTAACTCTTCAAAATTTAAGCTCAATATAATTCTGACAAGGTTGATATAATGGACAAGATACCTATAATAATTGTTGTGCCAGTAAATTCTGAAGTGTAACTGTGATTAATCAATGTAACTTGTAGCATTAAAGATTTTTAAAACTAATAATAAAAGATGCTTATATTTTTAACTTATGACAAAAATATTCTACCAATATTCGAAAAATAAGTCATTCCAACTGTAATAATTCTCAAAACAAATACCTCAATCGATTAAAAGGGCACTCAACAAGTTATATTAAAATCAGATATTTAATAAACAAATAAAAAACTATCTCTTTGATAATAAGAATATGTAGATAATTTAGATGAAGAAAAAAAAGCAAAGGAATGATATGTTAGCAAATGGAGATTTAAAAAAAAGCAAAAGCAACAAGAGTAAAATTTAAATGGTAATAAAACAAAGTACATAAAAAGAGAATATTAAGAAACTTGATTAAAAAAGAGTATAAATTAGTTATTATTATGTTCATTAAATTGAAAAAGACATCTATTAAAAAATGCTTAGATTTGGTAAATCAATTTTAAAGGCTTAATAATAACAGTAGTAGTAGCAGCAGTAGCAGTAGCAGCAGCAGCAGCAGCAAGTAACAGCAGTAGAATGGTTTGTTGTTAGAACGTTCTCATGATGATTCTATAAAATTTTAACACTGACTATGATAAAATTGATTTGCAATTTATAGATTTTGAACTTTAGAATCAGATATTTTATCATTGCTCTAAATTATACAGAGCACTTAATAGGGGGAGGGGGGATCACAAAACTTATAATTATAGAAATATTACTTGTTAAAAAAATCAAAATAGAAAAAAAAAACTTCTTACATAATTTTAAATTTAAAAAAGGTTATTTACTAATTAAAACTAGAACAATAAAAAAAAAAAATTCAGAAAAAATATATAGAACTAAATAAGCCAATCTAAAATGATCTTAATATTCTATAACAAAGAGATTGTTCAAATAAAGTTCTACAAACATTATCAGGAGATAAATCTGGACCAAACAATTGATATTTCTCTCTCACCCACACACAAAATAGCTTCTATACTGATATCATGATTAGATTGGATCTCCCAATAAATGAAAAATCAGATTGTCACATAAAATAAAGGGAAACCTTAGATGTAGATGATACTATTCCAGAAGATTATAGTAGACCCTTTGTTTTAGATGAATTGTCACAATCACTGTAGATTAAAATGTGTCAGAAAATTTTTTTTCACAGTGTCAGAAAGATGTATTGTTAACATTTAAAAAAAAACTGAATTATATAATTAAAAATTAAAGTATATTGACATACAAATATTCAAGAATAAGTTAACTTTGCATTTATACCTCTCATTGTTGAATATATCTTCTCATCCTTGTGTCATTGCTGAATACTTTATCAATTTAATTCATTATATTAAAACAGGCAAAACTCTCTTTACATATTGCCACTCAGTGCAAGCCAGAGTAATCAATGGATGCCAGAAGACTTGTGCATAAAATACACATCTAGTGCACACTCATTCAATATCCACAGACTAGTTTCTGGCTTGTGGCTTTCATCAGTGAAGATCCTTGGATCTGAGAGGACTGCAGCTAGATCTTAGGATCTAATGCAACTCTCCAGCAGTCACCTTTTATCTCTACTTAACTACAAAACTATGAGATTTAAATTGAAAACACTATAGTATTTCCAATCCAAACTTATCAACTTATATAGACATATAGATCTGAACTCAGTTCAATACCCATACATTTGGTGTTTTTGGTTTTTTAATAACCATAGCCACCAGTATCATATTAGGTAGGATTGGTTGTAAGCCAATAAATGTCACATGATCACTATTTTTTATGCTTTCTCTTAACTGTTATTAAAACAGGCAAAACTCTCTATACATATTACCACTCAGTGCAAGCCAGAGTAATCAATGGATGCCAAAAGACTTGTGCATAAAATCCCCATCTAGTGCCTACTCATCCAATATCCCAGACTGTGAGTGGCAATATGTATAGAGAGTTTTGACTGTTTTAATAATAGTTAAGAGTAAGCATAAGAAATAGTGGTCATGTGATGTTTATTGGATTAATTCATTATATATTATCACTTTTTTATTATTTTTAAGAATTAGTCATAATATCAAATTGACCAAGGTTTTTTCTGCACTAAAGATGTTTGATAAGTTCAGAATGTGTAATGGCTGCACATGCTAGCCAGACAATCAAAGAATACAATTCAAACTATTTAGGATTTGATCAGTAAAAAAGAAAAGCAGTTATTTACATTAACCTTTATTATTTACGATAGTTTTGGAATTTATAATATGAATTGTTATAAAGAATTTAAAATGTAGGTAATGAACTCCTAAAAAGATATTGATTGCAATGATGCACGCATTCTGTTTAATTGCGCCAAAATCAGATAATATAGATTATTTAGTTAAAGGGGCAGAACCATTAATCTTAAAATATATATCAAGAAGACAAAATAGTGAATCGTATATTAACTTTTGATTATACAATTTAAAATTAATGATCGAAACACTGAAAAGTGTACAGATCTGCTATCAAGAAAGTTTCTTAACAACAAAACAACAACAACAACAAAAAAAAAAGCTGAAGAAATTATTGAAAGCAGAACAAATAAAGACATGCATCTTTATTAACATACAGAAGATATTAAGGTCTAAAAATTTAAAATTTAACAATTTTAGAACATTAAGATTAAGCTGAATTATGTTTTTCCAAATAATATTAAATTTAAAAAAATGTTCAAAATGAAGATTATAATTTTAAAATGAGATTATATATAGTTCAGATACTATTGAGAACAAAAAAAAACTTGATTATATAGCATGTGGAAATAGATGCAAAAGCATATCTAAGAAAAATTGGAAAAGAATTGCACATAATGAATTTTATTAAAATGCAAAATTTAAAAAAAGCTGTATAAAAACAGTATTTCTAGTCATTAACGCAGATTTGGAATTGTAGAGCAGTTGGTATTTATACTACAATAAAAAATGTTTTAAAATATATATTCCAATATAATAATGCACGACGACAGGGAATTATAGATTAAGCCAAATAGTTCATATATGTCAATATTTTAAAATGGATGCTTGTGCTTAGTTTTGTTGATCAAATTAAATGTTACATTTGTAAATGGAATAAAATTAGAATATACTAAAGTTTAATTCGTGGAAACTAAAGATGTTTACGAAAAGTAGTTAATAACTGAAATACAGGTTTATTATATACCTGCATCAATATATGTAATATATAGGGTATATGAGCACAGACTTTCACACCACCCACTACTTTCTATTCTATCTCATAACACTGATACTCTTGAACACATATATGTGAAAAGATAAATAATCACCAATGTACATATTTCATGCTAAACCAACAATCATCAGTTGGTCCAGATTATCATCTCCACACATATATACAATAATTGCTCAGATATATATTAAGATAACTGATCTTCATACTTTAATGGACAGGCTTCAATCCATTCCACACTCCAACTTGTCAACCATCCATCCAATTGAAAATCTGATGATGGAACACTCAAAGACCACCCTGAGATTCTTGTCACACCCATGTTGACTCAAAGCCAATCTGACCCCTCATATAAAAGTAGTTAAGCAAAGTTCTGCTACAAATTATAAAAAAATCTTAATAATATATGGCTTTTTTCCACATTCTATTGGCATTTTAGAGCAATCACATGATAAAAACAGTAAATATAATTATAGGTTTTGAGATTGATAAAAAGCTAGGAAACATTATATATCTAGATTTAACAAAGAAATAATAAATTGTATTTGACAAATCACATAATTACAAAGAAAGCTGAGAAATGAGTCAAGAAATCGAAAATATATAATTTTTTCATAGAAGAATATTAATGTTTAAAATTAAAAAATCAGATATATTAATTTTTAACTGAGGCCTAAAGTTTATATCTGTGCTAAAGATAATCTCTAGTTTAGAAAACGATTAGTAATAATCATTATTGTATTTATCTGAGATGGATAGTGCCAAAGTTGTGAGTGGAATGGCTTTGATAATGATAAATAAAAATGTAAGAATATTAATATATGTACATTTAAATTATTGTTTTGTATCCTTTGGAGTCAGACCACTGAAGTAGACTTGTCTAGTAGTTATTAAAAAAAACATTACCAATTTAGATCTCTTTCTCTTGAAGATATTCTTCTTATGTTAGAAGTAAGATTATGCTATAAAAATGCTGTGGTATTATCGTTTTCATTAGCATTACCTTTAGCATCTTCTGTTTATGATCAGATGTATGTAAAATAATAATAACATGATAATTATACAATTTATTTGACTTTTAACCAGCTTATGATTTCATAAATCAACACATTTATTTGTAAAAGCCAAAAAGGTGGGTTTTACTTTGATTCTATATATATTGGAGAATATCTTATTATTACAAAACTAGGCAGACATATGACCGATATTCTTTTTTAATTATTTACAATTGCAGATCAGTTTCAAGCAATGAAGATTGAATGTATTGGAATAACTATCTAATATTTAATGAAACATTATCTGCTCGGAATTTTGAAGATAGAAGAAAGAAACGATTTATTTAAAAATAGAAATGTATTTTACTATTAAAAAATTAGTTTTGGAAACACTCCTGGATGAATTATAAATGAAACATAGATGAGCCACTTTGTGGAGATTGATAGAGTAACAGACAAATCATTCAATTTAACAAAATATACTAAATTAAGCCCCAACAAATCCTCATTGGGATAAAGAATACAAGTAGAAAATTTTTACATAGAAGGTCAAAAATAAATTGGATCAAACCAATAATATTTTTAAATTATTACGGAGATTTTAGTATTAAAAATAGAAAATGATTAAGACATGAAAGTGCTATGAATAAATTTAATCATGGAAACCTAAATGAAAGATTATATAGATTTGCAAACTATGCAAGGGGGAAAATCCTATATAGTGAATTTTTTTTTAAAAAAAATCAAATAGGAAATGAATCTAAAAACATACATATGAAGGCATAGCAGAGTAGAATTATATTTTAACTAGCAAAAATAGTATATTTTAAAAGCGTAATGTGCTTAATACAAAAATCCATCAAAAAGGTAATCTTCAATTAGTAAGATAAAAGATATTGGTAAAAAGCTAGAAAATTAAGAGCCATTAAAAAGACAGCAACAACAGAATATATCTCCAATTTTTATAAATACTCTAATAAATTTAAACTGTCAAATCATTTTAAAATATTAATAACTGAAATAAAATATTAACAAATTTCAAAATGGTTTAGTTCTGAATTAAATAAATAAGAATATAGCTAATATTCTACTAAAAAATATGATAAAAAGTAGCAGTTATACAAAAAAAATTCATGAGGAAGCTTACAACCAAGACAGTATATAAAGAAAAAAGAACAATAAGAAAATCTTTTTAAAAGGTCGTGTAGAAAAAAATGAATATCTGGATTCTACAAAAATGTTAATGATGTAATAAAATATAACTATGAAATGTAAAGGAAATCCACAGAAGAAAGTAAAACTTCAAAAATATAAAACAACATATTGATATTGGAAGAAATGTTGCTTGGCAGTAAGAAAAAAAAGATCCTATTAATAAAATGAAATAAGATATCATGAGATGTATAAAAGAATTTTACAAAGGACCCTACAATTACAACATCTGAAATTCATTTTAAAGACAAAAACCATGCAATTAAATCTAGGGAGATTGAAAATGATATAAAAATGATGGAATTTTATAACTATTTAAAAAAAACAGATGTAGAAATAGAAATAATGGCAACAATATTAGTTATCTGAAAATGTCTTAATGATAAGAATATATTAAATTATCAAAATAATGCAATAGTAATCTCGATTTTTTAATTAAAAAAAAGGAAGGATATTAAAATTGTTACATTTTTATTTATGATTGTATTTATCTGAGGTGGATGGTGTCAAAGTTGTGAATGGAGTGAATTTGGCAATGGTAAATAAATTTATAACAATTTACTATAGATAAATACTCTTATAATAGAAATATATATGGAGATAATGACCTGGACCAACTGATGAATGCTGGTTCAGCACGAAATGCATGTTGGGGATCATTTGTCTTTTATTATATCTCTATTTATATGAATTTAAAAAGAATAGGGAAGTATGGAGATTGTTTAATACATCTATAAAGATATTAAAATTATAAACCCATATCATTTTTTACATACTAAAATCTTATCATTACAATTGATCGACAAAAAGCTTTGAACTCTAATTAAAAGATCACGCTGGATTGGAAATTGGTTATAGTATTGTAGATTGTATCCAAATATTAAGAGAGCTTTTAGCAATGTAACCAATGACTAAAAATTGGTAAAGGCATTTGATATCAGCATTTCGATCTTGATTAAAGGTTTAAAATATTATATAAATTCAAGATATTAACAAATTCTGAAAAAGTGTGCCAGAATTATTTTATTTTTTTAAAACGTTCTATAAAAGGCTGATCGGATGCATTTTATAAAGATCAATTATTCAAATTATATTAATCTTCTCCAATTAGATATTAAACTTTATTTAGACATCTGCTTTGAGAAAAAGAAACTGATAAAGTAAAGCTGTATATTAGAAGACTAAAAGAAAAGTATCCTTATATTTCAAATTATTTTAATTTACAGTTTAATTGTAGTATAAGCGGGATTCGAACTCAGACTTTCACACGACCCACCACTCTCAGTGCTATCTCATATTGCTGATATACTTGATCACATATATATTGAAAAGATAAATAATCACCAATATACGTGACCTTGGCACTAATAAGGGCTTTGAACGTTCCATCAGCAGATTTTCAATGAAATGGAAGGCTGAAAAGTTGTGAGTTGAAATAGTTTGAAGCCTGTCCATTAAAGTATGAAGATTGGCTGGCTATCTTAATATAAAGCTGAGCATTGATTATATATATGTGTGAGGATATTAATCCAGACCAACTGATGATTGCTGGTTTAGCATGAAATATGTATATTGGTGATTATTTATCTTTTCAGTATGTATGTGATCAAGTATATCAGAAATATGAGATGGCACTGAGAGTGGTGGGTCGTGTGAAAGTCTGAGTTCGAATCCCGCTTATATTACATATATAAATACAGGTTTAAGCCTGTATAATGTATTAATTTAATTGTAGATAATTTAATTTTAAGAATAATGAGATTAATTTGTTTTAAAATTATGATTTTACTGTAATACGTATTAATTTAAGATAAACTCTTGGAAAAGATTTTAATTAAATCATACTAAATGTTTCACCGCCAGGTTGATTAAACATATTAAATAATTTTAACACGAGGGCATGTGACTAATCTGAAAGCTTTATTAACTTTTAAACTAGTAATTAATATCCTTTCAAACTGAAAGTTTATACATTTCAGATTTGTCAATGGGAATGTTTAAAACAAAGGTAATGTACTTAGTTATATATACAGCGTACATATTAGTTATTATTTGGACATAAATTATTTACTCAAAATATTTGAAAAATTATTAAAGGAATTTAAATAAATATTCATTCATTTATTTATTTTGGCTTAAAACGATTTATTACAAAAATGTCATTCCTTACAAAAATAAATATGAATATATTATTTTAATTAAAAAATATCTGATTAAAAATATTTTCTTAATTCTTTATATACCTATCTGATAATCGAAGATAGATTTTAATATTTTATTTCTTGTAATACAAATCTTTATATTATAATATTTTCTTTGGTTTTAATTTTTGAGAGTTTAATTTCATTGTTCTCACAGACGCAATAATACAAAGGGCTTCGGAAAGAAGTTATTAATATATACGTTTACGTGTCTACCATGAGACTCAAATCTGAATCAGGTGAAAAGTAGAAAGGTTTTTAGGTTATGGTTAGATTTGTTTTATATAGATAGCCTTCCCATAGCTATTCCAATGAAACATTTAATTATTGGTCAGTAAATAAGTACTACTCTCTTGCTTGAAAAAAGCACAAAGGAGAACTATAAACTATTAGTTTTACTGATAGCTAGCACAGTAACTAATGCTTTTCCTGTATAGACTTTTGGATTATAATTAGCTTTTTAAAAAGTATATATATATAATGAAATAAGCCTCAGGTGATTTTTTATACATATAGTCACACACCCCCATATATATATAGCCCAGCATTGGCTGCAAAATATATAATGAAAAAAAAAACAAAGTCATATCAAGTGGCAGTAAATAGATGTGCATGGTAATGTATACAGCAAAATAATAAAAGAATTTTAACTGTATATACAGGTCTAGAGAGAAAGATTATTATATTTTCAGACACCATCTACTCTCTAGACACAGTCACTAAATTGTAGCATGTGCATAATTTTATATTTACTCAATGGAGACATTGGACTTTCTTTAGCTTATGTAAATGCAAATTAGAAATATTAATAAATCATAACATACATATGTAGAAGGAATATTAAATCAAAATTAATCCATTAAAACTACGTTTAGATAATAAAAATATAATTAATAAAAGTATTTAGTTCTTTGACAGGTTGGCTATATATATATATATATATATATATAAGAATACATATATTTGATATCAATGTTTTTACTAATTGACCGAAATAATTAAGATTTTAAAAATCATTATTTTACATATAAAATCCCTGAAAATATTTTATTCAATATTCAATATTATGAAAAAAATTCAAAAAATGAAATATTTTTAAAAAATGGAAAGAAAAATTACTTAATTGCTTATTAATACATTGTACGGGCTTAAACCTGCATTTATAAATATAATATATGAGGGGTTCAAACTCAGACTTTCACACGACCCACCACTCTCAGTGCCATCTCATATTGCTAACCCACCTGATCACACACATGTTGAAAAGCTTATTATTATTTTTTAAACCAGGGATCTTTTTACCGTACTTTTTTAAAAAGCATTTTATTTATTATTACTCTAGAGATTTTTGTTACAACTGACAGTTTCTGTCCTTGTTTTCCATGGCTAATTTTTCCTATAAAGACAACGGTGGTTGATTTCTAACACAATAAATGGTATTTTTATTTTATTTTTGCTAATAATATAAATAAATCCATTTGGGCTTTAAAATTACCACTTATCAAACAGTTTTCTCCATGCTTGAAATGTTAATGCTATTCTTCAGCAACTTTTTCTGAAATGATTATTTGAATCTGAAGTGAGATTTTTTTCTCTGCAAAGTCAACTAATAATTTTTAGTTTGGTAATCTTGTCCTTGTCTCTATTTTTTAAAAAAACTTATGATATTAAATTCTATATAGAAATATATTATGTGATTGCATAATCATTCCTTTTTAGTGTCATAGTAAAAATAGAAAAATGATTAAAGATTTAGTCTATAGTTGTTTAAAAAATGGAAAAAATAGTGTAACAAAGAGAAAAAAATCACAGGATGGTACCCTACAATGTAGCACTAGATAATTTTTATCAGCTATTTTTTATTTGAAGTTAAGACATTTTGGGTATTTTTTCCATTGTGAATTAAAAAGATAAGAGTTATGCAACCAGTATCATTGACAATCAACATTAATGGTAAAAAAGATTTTTGACCTTTAAATTTAAATTTGATACTTTTATTCAATCACTCTGAAAAAAAATTGATTTAGAAATTTTTTTTAATTTTAAATATGCTGCCTCCAAAACTATCTATTTGATATTGAAAAAAAAAGTATTCCTCTCAATAAGATTTTATTGTTCAGACTTTTATTTTATAATTGATTATATCAATTATGATATCAGATTATTTTTTAATACTTTTACTTAATCATGGCATAAAAATAAAGAATTATATGAAATTATCCAGCTCATTTCCATCAAGGATTAAAGCATTTTATTAGTTTCTCTACTATCTTTTTAAACCACTAATCATCACATGATTACCATTCTTTATGCTTGCACAATCTGTTTACACAGAGGTGATGTGATGTGATGTACTGTGACTTCTCCTTATACATAGTCAGGAATCTCTCAGCGATTAACCTGTTAGCCACTTTACCTTCCCTTTCCATTCTCCACCTAAGTTTTCCCATAATCTGCTCCATCCCATTTCCACAATATAATCTTTGTCAACTCCATGGCCTACATATCTAAACCCCTCTTATTGTTTTCCAAACTCAGCATAAAACCCAATAACTCATTTTCTGTATAATCATTTTGTTCATATTTATTCTTCCATAACTTCATTATTTGTACCCTTTCTGCTTCCAAACATTTACATTGAAGTAACAGATGCCTAATATTTTCTCTGCCATCCTTACACAACTTGCAGACTAAATCACCCATATTTTTCCATTTACATGTATATTCCCTTGTTGCTAAAGATTCCATTTGAGCCTTAAACAATAAACTACTTTCCTTACTATTATCATAAATTAACTCACACCCAATATTCTGTTTATTTCTATATATATTTTTAACTTGTTTTACTCTCCATATTAGTTCTCCATCTCTCCAACTTCCTATTCTTTATTAATACATCTATTCTTGTATCTCACTCCCTACCACTATAACACTCAACAATATTTCTAACACAATCATCCCACCTTTTATACAAGTATACTGACATAAATTCTTTATCCAAATCTTCTGCATACCACATTATCTTTCTCACCCATCTTGTTGCCTGCCCTTTACTTGTAACCCAATTAAATACTATTTTGGCTATTTTTTATTATCCATAAACTGCAATCTACTGAACATTTTCATTTTGCTTTAGCATCTCTCATATAAAACTTGACCATTCCATTTCTTTTTGAATTGCCTTCTGTGCTGTCCACACTTCTGCATCTAATGCATGTTTTCCTACTTCCCCTTGTACTTTTTCTAAGTAATCTAATACCCCTTTACTAACACAAAATGCATCATTGCCATATGTTAACTACTGCCACTCCCTTCCATACAATTCTAGCTACATCATATTTATTATATGAAAACACTGTTAATTTCTTTATCAATCTCTTTCTTTTCTTTGCTTCATTTATCAATTTTTTCTCCCATTCATCCAAGCAATTTTTCTGAATACTCAAGATGATTCACAAATAACTATATCTATTCACCACACTTAACTTTATATCCCCCAATAAGAAATCTTTGTCTTCTCTTTCCCCAGTATTCACCATCACTACATTTGATTTTTCTTCACTAAATTTAATACACATATCTTTACCCACCCTTGCACATGTCCTCAGCATAACTTCCATATCTTCTCTTCTTTCTGCATACAAAAAGGCATCATCTGCAAAAAAGACCCAACAATGTATATAATCCCTTGCCACCTATTAATGGTATCTCTATCTCTCTTCCTAGTCTTTCTATTGCTCTCTCCATTTCACTCAAATACAACAAAAGAAAAATAGTTGACATAGGGTATCATTGCCTTAGTCCCATCCCATTTTTAACTTTAACTAATTCTATATCCCCTAATTGTTATGTATAGCAATTATTTTCATATAATTTCTTAATAATATCCACTAAAGCTTCATCCATTCCCAAATTTGCAAAACTTATCCATAATATATTTCTATTTGCTCTATCATATGCCTTCTCTATAAATATAAAACTCATATATAACTGTCTACCTGAATTTCTACTCATATCCATAAGTTGTGTAACTACAAATAAACTATCTCCTATATTCCTATCTGACCCAAAACCTCCTTGCATTTCCCCCACTACATTATTTTCTTCCATTCATTTTGCAACTCTTCCAGCCATCATGTATGAAAAAACTTTATATAAAACTAATGCTACTGCTATCGGTCTATAATTGTTTAACTTTCTATGATCCTTATCCTTTCTTTTAAACAATAATCATACTCTAGTATTACTCCAACTGTCTGGAAAAACTCTCTCTGTGCCATTTTATTAAAACATGATAATAGCTTTACTTTTGCCCTATGCCCTAAATTCATTACCATTTCTGCTGCCCATTCATCTAAACCTCTTGCCTTACCACTTCTCAATTTCTTCCCTGACTCATTCATTTTCTGTAAACCTAATATTCCCATTACTATATGATTTCATATTTTCTATCTCTCTGTCCTTGACATCTAACATCTTTTCTATATCCATTACATACCTATTCAAGATTCTCTCTAATTCTTCTCTAGAGCTACACTCTATTCCCTCCTAATCCAGTAATACTCTCTCTCTCCCCTACATTTTCCCTTTTAATGTAATTTCAAAATTTGTTACTCCCATCTCTTCCACTTTTATTAATATCATCCAATAATATACTATTCAGTTTCATTCTCTCTCTATAATTATCTATTTTAGCTAACTTCTTTTTTTCTAAGTACTTTTTCCATTTAGCATTTATTTCTTTTTCACTTTCTTTGTTCTTAATAGCATACTTATATTTCCTGCATGCTTCCCCCCTCTTTTTTACACTTTTATTAACTCTCATTTTTTATTAATTTTATTCTTCTGAATATTCTCACCTAAAATCCTATTTGCCACTTTTTCTATTTCATCACACCAGTCCTCATACTCATTTCCAACCAACTTTTCCATGGTTTCTTCAACTTATATTTTATACTCTTCCAACTTATTCTTATCATTCACTCTCCATCCACATCTTTCACTATTGTTTCTACTTTTATTTCTATTCTTCATTATATTACTAACCCTTCCAATTACAAAGAAATTATGATCACTATTACATACTCTCTCTTCCTTATCAAACACCTTAATTTTCCATACTTTATTCATTCCCTCTTTTTATACCAATACATAATCTATTGTGTGGGATATATTATTTCTAGATCATGTATATTGTCCCTCATAAATATTTGATAAGTTTCCAATGCCCAAATTCCCTCTCTGACAAAATTTCTTCAAAAGCTGTCCATTCTTATTATTTACACCATCAATTTCTTCAATATACCCATTAATATCTCCTATAACCATTATTCTCTTTCCCTTTTTTTAAAACTCTGTCTATCTTCAATTAGGCACTCATATATGCTATTGTTCCATTCCATTATAGTTTGACTATCTACAGTCACTATAAAAACTATAACCACCATCCATTCTTGTCTTCCCAATTTTATTTCAAACCACAAAAGTTCTTGGCATTTAACAGTATTTAAATATTTTTTGATATAATATCTATACCACCACCCATTTTTCTTTCTCTGTTCTATTTATAACCTGCCATACCAAATCTTCCAAAGCTGGTTCTTCTTCTTCTTTTAGATGTGTTTCCACTACTGCTAATACCTCAAGCTCTTCATTTTCAATTGCTTTGTTTAATTCCTGCCACTCTTCTGGTCTCCTACCACCTTGCATATTCAAATATCCAATTTTAACAATTTTTTTCTTTCCTAACTACTCTTTTATAATTTTTTTTGATTCTTTCTCCTTCATTACATTTATAAATAGCTTGCTTACCATTAATTTTACAGATCCATTTCATTTCCAATCTACATTTATATTTAAATCAGCTACCCTTTGTTTATTCCTTACATCCCATTCATTCTTCTTTCTAATAACAATGCAATTTAAAATTCCACCCCCCTTTACAAATTTCACGAACTACAATCTTTATAAATCTGACTCCCTAAAACTTCACTTCTTTATTTTCCTAAGTGCAACCCATCTTTACTATATAACTTCCTCTTTCCAATAAAAAAATTCCACACATCTGCAAATGTAACTCTCCATACAGTAGTGCCATTTAGTGCAAGCCCGAGTAATCAATATTTTGATATAATGTTTAGTGGTTTAAAATACCAATCTTGCCCAATAGGATTATGGTGACTGTGGTTATTAAAGAATCAAAGATACCAAAAAATATGGATGATGAATTGAGTTCAGATCTACACAACTATACAAGGTAATGAGCTTTATTTGGAAAAAATTAGTGTTTTCATTTTGGATTCAAAGCTTTGTAGTTAGCTAATAAGGTAAAAGGTGGCTGATGGAGGGTTGCATTAGATCCTAAAATCTAGGTGCAGTGCTCTCAGATCCAATGCTCCTCACTGATGAAAGCAACAAACTAGAAACTAGTTTGGTAATATTGCATAAGTAGGCATTAGATAAGGACTTTATGCACAACCCTTCCTGCATCCATTGACTACTCTGGCTTGCACTGAATGGTGCTATATTATTAAGAGTTATGTCTCTGTTCTCCACTATCATTTGTCTTTCTTGTCACATATATTGAATCACTTTTCTACAAATTTTAATGTATTAATAATTTATTCAACTTACATTTAAAAAGTAGAATAAGTATAATATATTTGCTGATCACACATGTTTCAAGGCTTCTCCAATATCATCTTATCTTGAAAGTACTTATCAGTTTAAAAGTTTATAGGTTCCATTCTTCATTTTGTTAATCAATATCATATTGTCAATTTCTTTTTATATTTAAGTTTTGCTGACATTTTAAAAAATATTACAAGATTAAATGTGTCAATTAGGTTATAAATTAGTATGTAAACTATTCTTACTAAAGAAACAAAAGATATTAATTAACCATGACAATGTTTTAGTATTCTTTATATTCTTAGAACAGTTTGATTATTCTTTGCAATTTAAATATTTATTATAAAAAATATATTTAAAAAATGCATCTAAAATCAGTACTTACCATCTATTTAAAGTCAATAATTTAATTTGATACTCCAGTACATTTTTTTAGCTATAACTTTTAGTGAATATATACATTTTATTAAAGGGCTCCTTGACTGGAAATTGACATTAATTATTAAGGCATCATGATACAATTCATTAAAAACTATATTATAAAGAAGTGGGCATGATTTTCATAGAAAAACAGATTTTATTTTGCATTATAAATTTTATCTCACAAATAATTTAAAAAAAGTATATTGTTAATGCTTTAATTGGGAAGATAAGATTAAAGACAAATAAGCATAATGGTTAACTATGCTTTATGTTTGTACTCAAGACTACTTATTTTCTCAGTTGACATTCCACTCATTCATTCATTTAATGATACTTTAATATATAAAAAAATCTAGAGTATTTACTCTGTACGAAAGTTTATTAATTTAGAAATATATATATATTATTTTTAAAGTTTTATAGTAACATAAAAAATGTTAAGTAATAAAATTGATTTATAGACAATATGAAAAATTAAATAAAACCTACATTTCAAAAATGTAAAACCACTAATAAAAATAAATATCAATAAACTATATTTAAAATATATATTTATAATTTTAATTTAAATAAAATGTTTTTATTGTTACAATTTAAAAAAAAATAATTTTGAAATAAACAACTGGTTGATATTAATAATTATAATTTATTGTAATAGAAAAACGTAAATAATACAATGTATTAAACATCAAGTTTCTGTAGTTTTCATTTTATAAAAACACAAACACTTATTAATATATTCAAAATTTACTTTAATTACTTAAACTAATATTAGGTTTTTGCAACAAATTTTTATGTAATATCTAGAATACTATGTATGAGTAATTTTATTTTATACTGTAAATAAACTTCTCATATTAATATTTATATTAAATTAAGATTTGAACGGTTGAAATAATAAAACTTAAATAACAAAGTGTTTTTTACTGATTTTAGTTACTTTTGTTTTAATTCAAATTAAAAAATATATTCAAATTAAAGTCATATAAATAAAACATTTTTAATACTGCACAATTACGTTGATATATATATATATATTGTAATGGTGTGAACAAATACGGTAATATGGGGGATAGCAATCTTCATTATGCCCATTAAATTAAATTAAATTAAATATAGAATGAATAATCAAAATAAAAATGAGCAACGAATATGAGATCATCATCCCTTAATCAATAAAATGAATATAAAAGGATTAAGTATAAAAAAGATAAATATATAAAGAGCATAAGCATGAGAATCAGCAGTGGAATAATAATAAGTAATTATAACACCTATACTTATATATAATCTGCAAAAAATTATGATAACCTGCATCCCCAGAATTACACAAAATAATCAACAGCTATCCTTGTGACTGGATCTAAAAGAGGTACATTATAAACAGGTTAATTATCTAGACACTTTCAAACTTAGGGCAAAATATAACAAAATTGTCTGGATACACATACATAAGAACTAATCTACCACTCATGATAAAAAAAATATTGCTGATATACCAATACATGCTGATCATCATCAATGCTCTGGTCAGCTATAAACTAAATTTTTTTTAACAAATAAAAGTAAAATGCAGTGATTGGACTTTCGAAACACCAAACAATATGATTTCATATAATAAGTAAGATTAACCAGTTGATTGTTTTTACTAATTAAATTAATCAACCTTTACTTTCATTAAATTATTTCTCTTTCAATAATTAAAATTGCAAAATAACATTTCAAAGCTAAAAAAAATTAAATTAGCTTAAACCTTCTTTCCCTTTTATTATGAAAATAAAAAATTCTTTACAAATAAATTTGGATGGGGGGTAAGATAAAGAAAACATGTTTCAATTATATCAATATGATGCTTATATAGTTTGCCTGCCAGAAAGTGTACCCCCAATTTATTTTAAATTATCCATTTTCAGAGGCTTTCAACACAAGATATAAACAATATGGCCAACTCTAAGTTATCGTATTCAATATTTACAAAATTTTTATTTATTAAAATGATAAAGAAACACAAAAGTCGTAAAAACTTTTTAAATGTAAATGCAGTAAAGAAAATAAAAATAAAACATGATTAAGCAAACTATAACAAAGGTGCAGACAGACATCACTTTTCAGGTGAGCACACTCTTGTAATTTTGAAAATATTGTACTGAATTACAAAAAAGTCCAAAGGGATGTTTTTGAAATTTTTTCATGTATATTCACTGCACCAACTGTAAATTAATCTCAGTGCACTCACTAATAATGTTATGGAGCCTTCTAATCGTGTTTCTTTCCAAATAGATAGATGCTTAGGACATGTTCACAAATGACACCACCATTGCATCTCCATTAGCACATAAAGTGTAATATCAACCCCATATCATATAGTTTTCAGACAGGCACTATTCTGCAATTTTAAAAATATTCCACTGCATCTTGTTTTGTTGATGAAAGATTCCAAATTTTCATCACATTTCCAAAAATGATATGGCAAAAAGAAATGCTAAAATAATCACCACATGTTAATTAATATCATCAACAAAAAATAATGTTTATTTTAACCATGTGTTATTATTTCTGTCTTGTGTTGACATTTGAATGTAATGTTGTGAATGGAATTTGTTAAAAAATGTATTCACATTTATTAAAATTAACATTTAATTTGCAATACATTTGTTCATATTTTTGAAAGATAACAAGCTATTCATTCACAACATAACATCCAAATGTTAATACGAGGCAAACAGACAACACATGGTTAAAATTAATGTTATTTTTTGTTGTTGACTTTCATTGACACATGGTGATTTTTTTAAAAAAAATTTTCTGCCATATCATTTTTGGAAATATGATTAAAATTTAAAATCTTTCATGACAGAACAAGATACAGTTGAATATTTTCAAAATTGCAGGATAGTGCCCATCTGAAAAGTATAAGGAACTAATATTACACTTTATGGGTGAGAAGAGACTCAATGTGTCATGTGTGAACATGTTCTAAGTGCCTATCTATTTTGAAAGGAACATGATTAGAAGGTTCCAAAACATTTGTGAGTGCACTGAGATTAGTTTATTAAGTGGTGTAGTGAATTTACACTAAAAAATTGTTTAATTACGACCCTTTGGATTTTTCTGTGTTTGAGTACAATATTTCCAAAATTATGGGATAGTGATTGCCCAAAAAATGATGTCTGTTCACACCTTTGTTATAGTTTGTTTAATTATGTTTTATTTTCTTTACTGCATTTACATTTAAAAAGTTTTTTATTGCAATCCTTTGGACTTTTGTGTTTCTTTATAATTTTAATAAACAAAAAAAAAGGAAAAATTGAATATAATAACTTAGAGTCAATCATATTGTTTACGCCATGTGTTGTAAGTCCCTGAAAATGGATAATTTAAAACTAAATGGGTGGTGAGCTTTCCGGCAGGCAAACTATATAAGTACCAAAAAATATTAATACAACTATTAGCATTAATTATTACTTATGTTTTAAAAAAAATTATCTATAAGTGTAAATATAATGGGCACATTACAATAGCTTAGATTACCATGGCTTTATTTTTCTTTTTGAGTACTTTTTAGTAGGTGTAATTCTTAGGTTTTTCCATGTTGTTGTTTTTGTCCTGAGCTTCTCCATTACAACATATTTCTAGGGTAATGTGCACAATTAAATTAATCCATGTTTTCAGGTTTCACCCAGGCAGAATTTCTTCTTCTTTTCATTATAATAATTTACAGATTAGGCTAATACATATAATGAGTTTATTCATTTTTAAAAATCTATTATTTTCCAGGTCAGGCTAAATGCTTAATGAATTTATCCATTTTCTTCAACCGACCAATGTGTACAAAAAAACAGTCATGTTGGTGGGTAAAAACTGGTCTATTTTCAGAGTATTTCAGGTCTATTTTTTCTTTTACATTTTTTTAGTGAACATGTTTTGTGGTGGGGTTTAATGATACCCAACTTCTATCTAAAACTTGGTACATGGTTTTTTTTTTCAAATCCATTATTAGAAAACTTTTTTTACTTGTAGTGAAATGAATCTTACTTTAGACTACTGAAACCATTTCTCATTAATTTCTTCACAGATGAACTTCTGCTTCTGTATTTTCCAACATCTGAATGAAGACTAATTGCAAGCAATAATGATTAGTTATATAAATAAAGAGGTTTGGGTTTGGACATCCAGATAGTTTTTTGCATGACACAAATGTAACATATTTAAAATTTATTCACTGCATTTTATTTTTGTTGTTAGAGAAAATTTAGTTAATACTTGTCTGCACACTAATGATACCACTTGATTAAAGGATTGATGAATCAGAATGTATCAGTATCTCAGCATTATTTTTTGTCATAAGTGATAGATTAGCACTTAAGTCTGCATGTCCAGATGATTGTGTTATAAGTTGCCTAAGTTTGGCTGTGGCTAGATAATTAGCATGTTTATAATGAACTTCTTTTAGATCCAGTCACAAGGGATGATTATTGATTACTTTTGTATAATGCTGATGGTGCAGTTTATAAGTATAAGTGTTATAATTTATATAATTATTTATTATTTCAGTGTTAATTCTAATGTTCATGCTCCTTATATATTTATTCCTTTTATAGTTAATCCTTATATTATTATTTTATTGATCAAGTGATGATGATCTCATATTCCTTTATCATTTTTACTTTGATTATTCATTTTATATTTAATTAAATTTTATGAGGATGACAATTGTCATTATGCAATATTACCTTTTTTCCCTCAGTTATAATATATATATATATATATATATATATATATATATATATAAAGGACTTGAACTCGAACTTTCAAACTCCCTGCAACTATCCAATCTATCTTATACAATTGATACACATGACCAAATACATGTGAAAAAGATAAATGATCACTAATATACATATTTCACACTAAATCAGCACTCATCAGTTGATCCAGATCACTATCTCCCACACATATATACAATCATTGCTCATTTTATATTAAGGTAGAAAATATTTAAACTTTAATGGCCAAGCTTCAATCTTCTCCACTCTCCAACTTTTCAGCCATCTATTTCATTGAAGATCTGAGGATCTAAGCCCTTATTGATACCAATATTACTGCCATAAACATGTTGACCTTAATTCAATCTGACCCCTCATACATAGGACCGTAAATGTTCATTTAATTATATAGAAGAGGAATTTTTGTATCTGAAAACAGGTTGTGTTAACTAAAAAATAAAGCACTATGAATAAATTTTTATGATTGATAATGATCATGTGTTGTTTATTATTTCTTGACATTCTTTTCTCATAATTTATATTAACATATCAATTTTAAAGTATATCATAAATTTTAATGTGTTTCTAATCATATTATAAAATGGTCTATATTTGTATCAGATTATTAAAGATTTATTGAACAATTTAAAAATCTGCAATAAGTTGTCACACATATTTGGTACTAAATAATAAAAAAAAATGCAAAAATGAATTTATGATTCTGATTTTCTATGCAATTCTCGTTATCTTTAATTGTAAATGCTTATATTCATTTATTATTTATAAATAGTTATATCCATGATATAGTACATTAAATGTCATTCCAGCTAGTCTTCAGGTTTTTAGTTATACAACAATGAATATCAGAAATTTTGTTTAGCCTGTTTGGTGCTTGTTCACATCTTCTGTATTACTCCAGATATGTAAGCTTTGTCTTCAATGCAAATTACTTGATTTGCATTCTTTCTCTGATTCTAATAGATTTCAGTCATTGATTTCAGTATGTGTTACTGACATCTGATCTTTACAGAGCTATAGCAATGTCTTGGATGCTGTGGCTAAAGTTGACTTACATGAAATAAAAAATTGTATGCACATACAATATTATGATAATGTGTGTATTAGCTTACTTTTTTTTGTGAAGCATGTACATCTATATAGTTGCTTTCAGCATATTGCATGATTTATTCATGATGATCTTGTAGAATTGCATCCTTCTATGTTGACCATCCACTCTCACTGGTTAGTTCTCATATGCTTTATCCATTTGTATTGGACATTTGTACCACTTCATTATGCCTTTTTTATAGTGTATGCTATAATGTACTTCTATGGGTTATCTCTGTCTAACATTGATAACCTTCCTTTGAATTCAGAAGATGAGAATCTTTATGAAGGGTAGCCACTTATTTTTTATTAAGAATTACTGTCTCATGCATCTTATCTCTTTGCCTCTGACTAAATTCATTAACATCTTTTACTGTTTTATTGGTTGTATTCTCATCCTTGGTGTTCGCCTTAAGATGGCATTGATGCTAATCAAAAACATATACATATAACGATTCCGGGCCGGACCTAAATGATCGATTTGATCTAAAAAGATCTGATTTCTTAGATTTGTAATAAAATATTCTACTAACTAATACTATTATATGATGTTAGTTTTTTTTCATTTTTGTAAATGTTTATTAATCTTATCTTGTTTTTGAGTTTGTGTGTGTGTGTCTTTAAAGTTACGGTGTTTTTCTAATTTTTTTTTTTTTTTTGACTTTACGTGTGTCTTTTTAAAGTTATGGTCTTTTTTTTTTTTTGCAAGAGTAAATCAATAATTTTATTCAAAAGCAAGACATAATAAGTAAATGTTTATTAATCTTATCTTGTTTTTGAGTTTGTGTGTGTGTCTTTAAAGTTATGGGGCTTTTTCAAATTTTTTTTTTTTTGGACTTAATTTGATTCAAAAGCAAGACGTAATAAATCAATGTTTATTAATCTTAGATTGTTTTTGAGTTTGTGTGTGTGTGTGTGTCTTTAAAGTTATGGGGTTTTTTCTCATTTTTTTTTTGGACTTTACGTGTGTCGTTTTTTAAAGTTACAGTATTTTTGGTCAAGAGTTTTAAATCAATCATTTTATTAAAAAAGCAAGACGTAATTCTAAATCTATCAAAAGTAACATAATTTATATACTACAATTTAGAATTGATACCTGACTACTATTAGTAAAGGACCGTCATTGAAAGACTCGATTGAAAAATGATACCTGACTAAGTTTCATTTTCTTTTATTTTTTTTTTGGGGGGGGGACAGTAATGAATCAGAAAGTAGGTTGTTTTTGTTAAGTCTGTCTATATAAAAAGAGTACCATTATTGAAATACTAAATTTAAAAATGATAGCCAACTAATTTGCGTTTCTTTTGACAGTAATAAATCAGAAAGTGGGTTTCTTTTTTTTTTTTGATAAATCTTGTGTATATATAAAAACAAACAAACCGTAATTCAAAGACTCCATTGAAAAAAATCAAACCCTGTTGAATTTGCTTTTTTTTTTTTTTTTTTTAAAGACAGTAATTAATCAGGAACTGGGTTGTTTTTGTTAGTGTGTAGATATAAAAACTAATCTTATTTTGAAATAATAAATGTAACAAAACAAAAAAAAATAATACCCGACTAATTTTATTTTTCGGACAAGTAATTCCTAATAATTAGACACTGGGTTGTTTTTGTTTGTGCATATATATATAGCAAAAGTAACTGGTCATGGACAAATTCTCGTGAAAACGGTACTTTTCATGTGATCCTTTAATTTTTTTCCCTTTCACACCCTTAAAAGCAATTTTTGAGGGTTACCTCTTCATAATGGAATCTTCAGGACATTATTACTAAACTTACAACAGTAAAGTAAGTTACAACACATTCAAAAAAATAGACATCTTATCAAATTTTAAAAAACTATGACCGCTTCAAATACACACACTCTCACACGAAACTACAGAGAAAATAGATATTCTACTATTACGAGAAAATGATGAACAAAATCGACTACTACAGCAGCCGATCAAGGCATTTCTTTCTCTTTGCTTTTAGCATAGAAAAAAAGCCATAACCGGCAGCTGTTGGGAACTTTTTCTGTGTTTTATCATAGAAAGAAGTCTCTTTGTGTTGGCTTCTGTCACCGCCACCGCCTCCTCCATCCAACATAATATGAGGACTTTTCTGCATTTATAACATAGAAAAATTCCTCTTTTGTTGGGTGAAGGCTGGTGAAATGGTATATTTCTAGGAATTTACCTAGAAGTAGTGACATCTTAAGGCGCACACCAAGGATGAGAAAACAACTGTTTTATTTATATTATATTACACAACAAACATACCTTATAATTAGCAAAACCTTTTCCATTTATTGTACAACACCCTCACCCCACCCCTTCTCTTAAACTTCTTTAATTTTTTTCATCTTTTTTAGATAAAGTAGTTATGTCATAATTTTTAAGATACTTGGACCATTGTTACACTCTCTTTGGCTTTGAACTAAGTTACCTTTGAACTGTATCTAAATCTTTGCTTTTAAGTTATTTAAAAACTCCTAAACATGTGATAGGTGTGTTGCCTGATTTTCCATGTATAGGTCTTCCTGATGGATTTGTATATATGAGATACTTCTGTTCATCCATAGTTAATCTTGGTGTCTTTGATGAAATCTTTCATTCTTACACATTTGTCACACATTTACCATTACTACACATTTTTATTTTTTCTGGTATCCATTTATTTATAGAGTATATACAGTTTGTCATTTATTTTGTACCTTGATGTCTGTATCTTTTTTTTGGAGCCTGTAGATTTAGTATTAGATAAATGGTTCTGCATTTTTCTTCCAAACAGCAAACTACTAGATTTTCTGGTTGATGTTAATAGGGTATGTATTGATAAAATTTTGCAGTTATTTCCTTCTGTTTTATTAATATCTTCATCTCTTGTGTATTTTTTTTAATAAGAAGTGTTATTTTTGGGTGAAATGGTAGGATCATTACTGCAATACTGCATTCTTTTCACAACATTTTTAAAAATAATTTGAGGTGAAACCTGTTCCAATGTCCAAGATAATCATCTCTGGTTGCCAAGCATAGGTAATGCACACTAAAAGTGCATTATCAATTATGATGAGTCTGCTTTATTTACTATATAAACCTTTTATTTATATAAGCATTGTTTATAATAAAACATTTATTTTTCCAATGGGCCTGCATGATCTATGTGTATGCTCTGTCATAGATTTGTTGTTTCCAGTCATAAAGACACCTATTTTGGATGGTAAATTTAATTCTAACCTGCATCTATGGCATTTCTATATATACTTTTTTATATTTTTATTTATTTCTGGTCTCCACAAATATGATCAGGCAAGCATTTTCATTCTCACAATGCCTGAGTAACCCGCTATAAATTAGTTTGACCTGCTTTGTAATGAAATGATCATTACAGAACTCACCTAATTCAATTTCCTGCCTTGATAATTCTTTCTACCTTTACCATATTACCACATGCAGTGCAGATGGTCTGGACCTTTGCTGTTTTATTGTCTGAAACAATTGTCTTTATTTGCCAAATATAGCTAATGTGTATTGTACGCATTATTGATGATGCTGAGTCTACTTTATTTACTATATATACCTCTATTCATTTTGTATAAGGATATCTTATAATTAAAAATCCTTCATTTTTCAAGAGCCTGGCATGATCTATATATATATTGCCATAGTCTTGCTGCTTCCAGCCATGAAGATTTCTTAGTTTTGTAGTAAATTTAATCTTAGTCAGCATTTATGAAATTGTTGTATACACTTTACTATATCTATTTCTGACCACCACACATATGGCTAGGCAAGCATTTTTATTCTCACATGTGCAGGTGACCATTATAAATTATTTTTGATCTGCCTATGATAAAATTATAATTCTATAATCCCACATTATGAAATTTCTCTGCATTGATATATCTGTCTACCTTTGCTGCAGTTGGTTTGGATCTTAGCAACATTTTGTGTATCCATTCTTGCAGATCTCTATATCCTTCTAAAAATTTTGTTAATTTTTCAAGTATTGTTTGCTAAATCTTCCATATTGACAGCAATATTCTTCCTATCTCTTACTTCTGATGGATCTGGTAAGCTATCTTAATAAGAGCACTAACATAGGGAATACATCTCCATTCAACATGAACTAATTTCTGTGCTACTTCTTCCCTAAATGTAAATGGAATATGTCTAACTTTATAAATGATTAGTTTGACCATATTTATATATAATTTTACTGAAGACTCTATATACTTTCCCCAAATCTAGTTTAAAACCTTTAGGTATTCTTTTCTATACATCTCATTACTTTTATCACTATTTACAATATTATTATAACCTAAGATTCAAATCAGTTATTTCTTAGAAGAATGATAGCTATGCTAGATTGTTTCCTCATTTTACATTTACTTTAGCTTGTCCTAAAACATTTATAACTTTCCTTGATAATTATATATTTTTCTTGTAGGTGGAACTAGTTTGACTTGCTTATTCTCAATTATCTCTATTCAGCATTTATCTGTAAGGACTGACACTATCTTTTTATTCTTTAAAGTTTTTACATTCAAATTGTCTTTCTTTTAGACTCTATAGTTAATTAGTTTTCATTTAAATTTGTTAATTTCTCAACTCACCTTATTTTTACCTGAATAATGTATAGACTCTTTTGCTCTAATATGTCCTCTCAATAACTTGAATACTGGAATAATATGACCCTAACTTTTACAATAGGATGCAAATGCTTTTTTTGAATGTAAATATTTTATAATTATGGTTATTGTTGCTACTAAAGCACCTATAATTCATGAATCACTTATTTCTATTTTTTCATCCTATTCATTTATTTTGCCTCATGAATTTTATTTTCTAATTCCTGTCAACTAGAAATTTTGATGCATTCCTCACTTAATTTGCTGAAGCTATCACTATCATGAATGTTGATTAATTGGCTAGCAACAATCTTAGGTGAAGGGTATGGTTTACCATACCACAAATAAATTTGTCCCTTAATGCCTCATTCAACAAAGAAACCAAGTTGCATTTCATTTATTAGCATGATTTCTTAGTTCAGTCACATATTTTGCTATTGTATTCATTCTAATTGGTTGCAGAAATAAAACTTATAGCTTTCCCTTATGGTAATTAGTCTCAGAACACAATACTCATTCAAATTTTTATAGATTTTTTAAATTGTAAATTATATGGATTCAAGGAGGCTCCCTGAGCTACTAATATTTTATACGTGGCTGCTTCAAAACAACAAATATCACCAGCTTAGTTCTGACCTAATTTCATTTGTGACAAGGTAGAATTTAAATCTCTCTGTATATTGTCTCCATATTTCAGATTATCCAGTATTGAACTCCTCAAAATTAATTTATTAACCATTCTTATTCTTTGATGACTTAGTACAATAAATATATTTATTACCATGGCTTCAGATTCTTCCTGATTTATTTCTCTTGATCTAGCCATTTCCATAACTTGATTTTCTGTTGAGCTTTTCTTTTTTTTTCTTCCTGCTTTAGAGAATCTAGTCACTGACTGCAGAAAATCTGCTGATCTAGGGGATCCAGTCAACCACATCAAATCTGTTGGATTCTAACTTAATATGCAACTATGATTATCTATAAATACAAATGCTTAGATATATTTCATGAATTATTATTCATAAATAATTACAATCATAATGTAATATATTAAATACTGTTCTGACTCATCTGTTACCATCTTTAGATGCCAGGTTATGCAACAGTAAATTTCGAAAATGTATCTCCATCTGGTGCTTGCTCACTCTTCCTGTATTACTGTACTTATGTCAGTTTGGTTTCAGTGTGGAGGTGGTTTTGTTCATCTACATCAGTTCTTTGATGTAATTATTGCTCTAAGTATATGATATTGCCCTCTTCTCTCTGGATAACTCTGGTGGCTGCTGTGGCTAAACCACTACCTGAAATCAAACATTATATGTACATACAATATTATGATAATATGTATTACATTTTTTCTTCTTGTGAAGCATATAGACCTGTATAATTGCTTTCTGAATATTGCCTGATGTTAATTGTGATAGTCTTGTGGAGGTGTGTTCTTGTTTCTATGCTGACTCTTCTGGATATTTGATCATGCTATGGTTGTAACCTTAGTCCTTTTGTATTGAACATATGTGCAATTTTATTAAGGCTTTTTACCAGTGCATACTCTAACTTGCTAACGCATAACTACAGAGTATTTATACTTTTTCTTTGGATTCACAAGACAAGCAGATCTTTATAAAAGCAGTTTCTTATTCTCATTTAATTTCCATTATAAATTACATTCCTCCACATCTAATTTTTTTACCTCTGGCAAAATCCATCAACATCTTTTACTCCTTTATTTATATTATATTACATACTCTTCATTATAATGTATCATTTTTATTATAATTAGTAAAAACTATATTTATATATAACATAAATAAAAAATAAAAAATAAATTACAATTTGATGGTAAATAATTTGAAAATAAATTCGCTATGTTCATCTTTATTTATATTAATTACTTTTTGTTTCCGTAAAAAAAAATAAGAGAAAAATTTGTATAATAGATTTTAATTTTTTTAAAAGACTAATTATAAAGAAGTTTTAAATAAATTGATTTTAATTTTTGTAAGGACTAATTCTAAAAAAGATTTAAACAATATTATCATGTTAGATTATTACTTTATAAAATTCTGTATAAATTTTAAACAGAACAAGCAAATTGTTTATATTTTTTTCAAAATTATATAGTTTAAAAATTAAAAACAGCAGTAATGTTTTTTTAAAAAGATCAAACGATATTTTTTTTTTTTCAAAAATATTTATTAAATTGTGATGTGCTGTTAAGGAATACCGGCGACAGATATTTTTGAACAAATATTCAATCATTGATTACTTACTGAGGGGAAATGGAACTCATTAATAGAATTGTTTTATCCGATAATTTGCAGCTTCATTTTTATTGATTTTTTAATCAATTGGCTGTGGAACAAACAAAATGAAATCTTCCACTACCACAAATCACAATTAAATACACTTTTCCTGCTCCCAGTGAAAATCAATGAATCAACAATCACATACAAATAACATAATTATATACACACAAATAACATAATTATAAATTAAAATGATAGAAGACTACCCAAATGAACCAATAAATAATTAATCATAAATAATATCACCTGCCTTCAATTAAATAAGCTTTACAGTAAAGTGTTTAGCACATCTGCCTGCTATTTTTTAGGTCAAAACAAGTGTAAAATTAAGTTTTTAGGTCTCGATAAACTTTTTGCCATCTTTAACTATCAAATGATTGCTATTTTTAAGTACAAATTAAAAAAAACCATTCCTAATTATAATTCTTTAAAATGACATATTATTATCCAGATTGTTTTAGCTCTTTTTTTATATTAATCACTTTGACTACATTCAACAATATTCTAGTCACCAATCGCTAAAGTATATTTAATTCTGGTTAAATGTTATAGTTTTTACAAAATATTTTAAATTTCCTATTTAAAAAAATTTTTTTTTGGGGTTAATATGATGTTAATAATATTTGCTGGAAAGTTTGTGATAATAGTATATTAGATGTGATTACAGGTGTAATGACTAAAACTGATTATGATAAAATACAAGAATTTCTCACAGCACATACAAAAAAGTAGTGAAAAATCCAATTCCTAGTGTAGAGATAATGTTACAAGCATTACTCTAAAAACGGCCAAGTATTTCAATGATTCAGAAGAAAAGAAATTAACTTTGTATTTCAGCAAAATTCCTCACCTTTATGGATTATCCAAAATACATAAAGACAATGTTTCATTAAAAGTTTATTGTTAGTTCTAGAAATTCACCATATCAAAATTTGTTGAGATTTCTTTTTGAAGTTATTAGTTCAATGGCATACAGGACACAGTCCTTCATCTGGGATTCTAAGCATTTTATAGAATTAGTCAAGGACATGAAAATGAAAAGAATAATATATTGGTAAGCTTTGATGTGGAAAGTTTATTTACAAATGTAAATGTGATGAAGCATTGTCTATTGTAAGCAAAAGGTTATATGATGATAATAGCCTACAAAGTAAAACAACTCTACCTATTGTTAATATAATTATTAACATTCTGTATAACAGCAATATATTTTTAATATAACTCAGAATTCTTTGAACAAAATCAAGGGATGGTCATGGGATTACCATTGTCATCCTTGCTTAATAACATTTTCAAGGAAGCACTTGAAAACACAGACATAAATACAAATCCATATCTGCCTAAAGTGTGACACTGTTTTGTTGATGATACATTTGTGGTATATCCACATGATAAGGCACAATTACAGTCATTCTGGATGCATGTCAACAGCATAACTCAATTAAATTTACAGTGGAATCATACTGAGAACAAAAATGGCATTCTTAGATGTTTTTGTAGCAAGACTCTTCAGGGCAAAGTAAAAGCAACAGTGCATTGGAAACCAACACACACTGGCAAGTACTTGGCATATACATTCAATCATACCAGAAGCACTAAACAAAACATTATACTATCACTATGAAAGAGGGCAAGAAAAATTTGTTTGGAAACCAGAAATTTGGAAAATGAGTAGATCCACATAAAACAAACTCTCATGAAAAATAGTTATGCATCAGCAGTCATCAAGAAAACCTTTAATAGACAACAAAAAGAGATATTAAAAGAAATATAATTATTGGTATTGTAGTCTATTCATACATACCAGGAATGAGTATAGTTTTCCAAAGCCATATTCTAACTTCTACCAAGCCTAAGCTAGAAATACTAAAAAAATATCTATGAAATAGCATGTGAATGTAGAAGGGATTATGTTGATTAGACCTGTTGCCCTGTTGAAAAGCAATTGAAAAAATACAAACTAATTGTTAAAAGAGAAAAAACAGATGTTTCTACAGTATCAGATCATGTATGTATTAATGATCACAGGTTCAATTGAGAAAACACAAAAATATTGGATAGAAAGTAAAAGGTGTAAATAAGAAAATTCAAGGAAGCTGCTCATATGGCAATGGCAAATAATCCTATAAGTCAACCCACTGTGGCAATACACAATATATGAGGCCTATTATTAACCATGCTCTTAGAAAAAAATATTAAATTAAAAAAAAGTAAAGGACTCAGGAGGATTTAAAGCAATCAATATATATAATTATATGCATTTTCTACTATATGCTGCCTTTGACAGAATAGTTCAGCTGGTTAGAGCATTGCCTTAAAAAATTCTATATTCGAGAATATAAAGGTGTAAATTCATTTCTTATGCTAAGTTGTCACTAGTCAAGCCACAAACACCTGAAGAAGGATAAAGAATAATACTATTCAAAACGTTGTAAAATTATGAACCTGTGTTGTCTATTTATGTGCTATTACTTAGAAGTTGTTGTATTTGAAAAGTTTAAATAAAGTTTAAATTTTTCTATACATTCAACAGTTAATAATATTTTTTTAAAGCCGATTAATCACTCATTTAATAAATTAATCTTTTAAATGTTCAGAATATTTATTTTAATAATAGAAATATACGCTTTTTTTAATGGTAAAGGACAACAGTAATATTTTAAAATTAAAATACATTGCTACTATTCACTAAAATACTATTTCTAATTCAGAAATAGACCCAAAGCATATCGCTAACTGAAAATTCAAGCATATAATGTCAATCATCTTTCCAAACACTAAGATAAGGTTGTTTAAAAATCAAACATTATTTTTCTTTACAACGTGTTTTTGCTAGAAAAACATAGATTTTTGAAGAGTTATTGACATTTTATTTTGGATCAATATTTTTTAAAGCAATTTCTAATGTGCTTTGGCCAGATTAATAAAACATTGTGTGATTGTACGTTTAAATATATTTATGCTAAATAATATTAAAAAAAAGAAAAAAATACAATTATTATATCAAGTGTCCCAGACTTTGATAACACAGGAAAAAAGTAGCCCTCAGGAATAATTCAGGAAAAGTAGTGATTATGTAAAATTATTTTATGGATGACAATCCAAAAATAGTAATTTAGAGGATTTCTGGGATTGATTTTAAAACTTATAACTGATGGTGATTTTATCTGAGAAACAGAGGCTAGTGTGGAAACCTAGAAACAAACCAGGAACCTGAAGACTTAGACAAGTCTCTATACCCAGCTGCATCCCAGATGAAGGTAAAATAATGGACTTAGGGACTTCTGAACATCATCTCAGATTAAATTATGATTTTAAAATGTCTTCAGGTAAAACTGTTAATGTAATTAATATATGCTAAATTGAAAATAAATTATATATATATATATATATATATATATATATATATATATATATATATATATATATATATATATATATATATATATATATATATATATATATATATATATATATAGTATGATTCTACTAGTAATAAATTAAATATTTGTATTAAAGAGTCATTTAAAGTATTTTGCTATAGTGGTCTTTTTATTTAATATGTTTGTTGTATTCTCATTTAAACTCATGGCTGAAATAACTTGAGAGTCAGGACATAGCATTTTAATTGACACAGCCAAGAACTAGTAGAGCCACACAACATTAATTTTAAACTAGTAATTAGGGAATTTGATATTATTAATTCTTTTGAGGGACTTATCTATACACAGAGAATAAGTACGTACTTTATTGTAAGTGATACAAAAGATGATGTTATTCATGGCACCTCTTTGGTGGCTCAAAACTTATTGAAATAGCAAACATCTTTGTGAACCTGCAGATTCCAAAATTTACAGTATTCAGAGTTAAACCACTAAACATAACTGTTATCAAAACAGGCAAAACTCTCCATACAGTAGTGCCACTCAGTGCCAACCAGAATAATCAATAGATGCCAGAAGTCTTGTGCATAAAATCCCCATCTAGTGCCTACTCATCCAATATACCCAGACTAGTTTCTGGCTTGTGGCTCTCAGATCCAAAGCTCATCACTCACGAAGGCCACAAGCCAGAAACTAGTCTGGGGATATTGGATGAGTAGACACTAGATGGGGGATTTTATGTACAAGCCTTCTGACATCCATTGATTACTCTGGTTGGCACTGAGTGGCTCTACTGTATAGAGTTTTGCCTGTTTTATTCAGAGTTACTAAATGCCTGACCAATCATTTTAGCCTTGAATTATCTAAACATATAGCTCATCATCATCTATGTAATAGAATCCAAATGAAGGGGGAAAATGTAAGGCTTATAGAAATTTGGCAAATAATTTCTTATGCAAATTATTTGGAAGAAGCCTTTTAAGAACAGTTTTTGTGGGGTATGGTAGATTAACAATTGTGACAGCAGCTATTGGTCATATATGACCTTTTTACATGGTTGTCATCAAAAGAATCACTGCTCATGAATTAGTTTTAAGTCAGGTGAAAGAGTTTCCCTGATGTAATGCTGCAGATCCTAAACAAATAACAATTTTAAAAGCAAATAAGTCTAAACATCCACCAAATATTAAATTAGAATGCTGCCATTATGAAAAACTGGGGCTCCTAGCTCATGATTTCCATTATAAAAATGTAAAGTGCAGAAAGTGTGAAAGTCACAAGTCTTCCATATTAAAAACAACATTTCAAATAAAAAACTTCTGAGAATACACTTAGACAAACTGAGCAAAATTATGAAATAAATAAGGCTAACATGAATAATTTGCATAAAATAATGTTGACTGTGCCAATAAATAACAAACTTTTAGCAATGGAAATAGATATCAGTGCTGGGTTATCCCTCATATTTCAGAGGGATTGGGCTAAAATAAGCAAAGAAATAAAAGAATACCCTAAATTGGCTAAAACAAAATTAAAGTAATGATGTGAATAGAAATGTCATTATCACTATTGGTATTGTTAAAGTAATGGTTGAAGTAATGGTTGAAGTAAATAAGTGATGGAAGTTCATTATAAAAGGAAATCTAATGTCCATAATAGATAGAGAATTGTTTATCCCTCTAGGTATAAATATTTATATGATTAAAAAAATCAATAATGAGAAATAAAGGCAAACAAAATTTTCCTTATTTATTTGGACATGAACAGGAAACAGTCAACACTGCACCTATTAACATAGAGTTTTATAAAGGCATAAATGTTGTTCATTGTAAGCCATGGGAAAATAACATTTGTGCAAAAAGCAAAAGCTTTAGTTAATTTAGTAAAGAATCTTGAAAATTCAGAATGGACCACTGCCATAATTATTATGACAAAGCCCAAGGGACAAATTCATATAAGTAGAGACTATAGTTATAGGTAAAAACCTGTACACTGTCCCATATTTAAGAGAAATGCTAAATTGGTTTAAAAGATGAAATATTAATTGCTCCAGATATTTTACATATTAATTGCTCCAGATAATTTAAATCAGAAATTCCTGGATATCCTAAATTCATCAAATGACAAATACCATGAATAAGATGTGATATGATGCACTATGACTTCTTATACAGAATCAGTAATCTCTCAGCAACTAGGCCCAGAGAAACCTTTTAGCCAGTTTATCTTCACTTTTCATTCCTCACCCTAAGTTTTCTTATATCCTGCTCCATCTCATTTCCATAACATAATCTTTGTCAACTCCATGGCCTTTATATCTAAATCCCCCTTATCTTTTCCCAGATCCAATGTACAAATCCACTGCAAAAATCAATAGCCCACTTTCTGTATAATTCCTTTGTTTATATTTATTCTTTAAGAACGTACCCTTTCTGCTTTTAGGCATTTATATTCAATTAACAGATGCCTAATATTTTTTATGCCTTTCTTACACAATTTTCAGACTAAATCACCCACATTTTTCCATTTATGTGTATATTCCCTTGTTGCTAAAGTTCCTGTTGAAGCCTTAAACAATAAACTAGTTTTCTTGCTATTATCACAAATTATCTCACACCCAATATTCTGTTTACTTCTATGTTTATTTAAACTCTTTTTACTCTCCATACTAGTTGTCCATCTCTCCAACTCCCTATTCTTTATTAATGCATCTATTCTCTTATTGCATTTCCCACCACTATAATAATCAGAATTTTTTAACACAATCATCCCACCTTTTGTACAAGTATACTGACAAAATTCTTTATCCAAATCTTCTGCATATCACATTACTTTTCTCACCCATCTTGTTGCCTGCCTTTTATTTATAACTCAATTAAATAATATTTTCACTATTCTTTTATTATCCCTAAATTGCAATCTACTGAACATTTTCATTTTGCTTTTTGCATCTCTCATATAAAAACCTGACCATCCCATTTGTCCTTGAATTGCCTTTTTTGCCATCCACACATCTGCATGTAATGCATGTCTCCCTACTTATCTTTGTACTTTTTGTAAGTAATCTAATACTTTTTTATTAACACATAACACATTGTTACTATATGTTAACCCTGCTACTGCCACTCCCTTCCATACAACTCTAGCTACCTCATATTTATTATATGAAAACACTGTTAATTTCTTTATCGATCCCTCTCTTTTCTTTGCTTCATTTATAATTTTTTCTCCCATTCATCCAAGCAATTTTTCTGATTACTTAAGACAATTCTCAAATAGTTATATCTATTCACCATACTTAACTTTATATCCCCCAATAAGAATTCTCTGTCTTCTCTTTCCCCAGTAAATAATCATTACTTTTAATTTTTCTTCACTAAATTTAATTCCCATCTCTTTACTCATCCTTGTGCATGTCCTTAGCATAACTGTCATATCTTTCATTCTTTCTGCACACAAAAAGACATCATCTGCAAATAAAAGACTCCACATTGTATATACTCCCTCGCCACCTATTAATAGTATCTCTATCCCTCTTCCTAGTCTTTCTATGGCTCTCTCCATTTCTCTCAAATACAATAAAAACAAAATAGGTGACACAAGACATCCTTGCCTAGTCCCATCCCATTTTTAACTTTAACTGATTCTATATTCCCTAATTAATACATATAGTAATAATTTTTATATAATTTCTTAATAATAGTCACTAATGCTCCACCCATTCCCAAATTTACTAAACTTACCCATAATTTATTTCTATTTACTTTATCATATGCCTTCTCTATATCTATAATAATCATACATAACTTTGTACCTGTATTCCTACTCATATCCATAAGCTGTGTAACTATAAATAAACTATCTCCTATATACCTATATGATCCTATCTGATCGAAAATGTCCTTACATTTCTTCCACTATATTATTTTCTTCCATCCATTTTGCAAACCTTCCAGCCACCATATATGAGAAAACTCTATATAAAACTGATATTATTGTTATTGGTTTACAATTGTTTAACTTTTTATGATCCTTACCATTTCCTTTAAATAGTAGCCATACTCTTGTATTACTCCAACTACCTGGAAAATCTATCTTTTGTGTCATATTATTAAAACATTATAATAGTTTTACTTTGGCCCTATGTCCTAAATTCATTACTATCTCTATTTCCCATCCACACAAACCTTTTGCCTTCCACTTTTCAATTTTTTCTTTGCCTCATTCAGTTCATTTTTTGTAAACCTAATATTCCCATTCCTATATGCTTTCATGTTTGCTACCACTCTGTCCTACACATCTAACATCTTTTCTATATCCATTACATACTTATTAAGATTATCTCTAATTTTTCTCTAGAGCTACACTTTATTCCTCATCATCTAGTAATACTATTTCTCTCTCCCATACATTTATTCTTTTAATGTATTTCCAAAATTTTTTACTCCCATCTCTTCCACTTTTATTAATAACTTCTAACAATTTACTATTCAATTTCATTCTCTCTCTCTCTTTATAATTATCTATTTTACCCAGCTCCTTTTTTCTAAGTATTTTTACCATTTAACGTTAACTTTATTTCCACTTTCTTTGTTTTTAATAGCACAGTTATATTGTCTGCATGCTTTTCTCTCTCTCTCTCTCTTTTGCACTTATATTAACTCTCACCTTTTTATTATTTTTATTCTTCTGAATATTCTTACGTAAAAACCTATTTGCCACTTTTTTTATCTCATTACATCAGTCCTTATACTTATCCCCAACCAACTCTTTTATGATTTTTTCAACTTTTATTTTATACTCTTCTAACTTATTCTTAGCATTCACTCTCCATCCACATCATTCACTATTTTTTCTACTTTTATTTTTATTTTCCATTGCATTACTAACCATTTTTATTATAAAGAAGTTATGATCATTATTACATACCCTCTTTTCATTATCAAATATCTTAATTTTCCATACTTTATTGATTCCCTCTTTCTGTACTAATACATAATCTATTGGGTGAAATATATTATTTCTAAACCATGTGCATTGTCCTTCATAAATATTTGATAAATTTCCAATGCTCAAATTCACTCTTTGACAAAAAAATTTCAAAAGCAAGAAAAGTCTAACATATAATTGCCTAATCTGTATGATATGAAAAGAATTAAAATATTTTATAGACTCTTAATAAAAAAATTATGCAGATAAGTTCTTATAGCATAACAATACATTTTATTAAGAAATCCAAAACAAAATTCAAGAAAAAATCTAAGCATAATAACATATTTTGAAGTGAATTATAGATTTTCTGGTGTAAAATGTCAATTATATATTATTAATAAAACTCATAGAATTTGCATAATCATTAACTACATTCAGGTTTTTCAGTTCTTGTATATTTCCTGATAGCTGAAGGGTAGAAGCATTTTTTTGTTCAATTATATACTTTCACAGGCATACAATAAATGACTACAATAAAATGGCTGAAAAGAAGTAATTGTATTTAATAATTCCAGTGTTATTTTAAAGAAAGACAATTTGGGGGCAAATTTTTAAAAAAATATTTTCACTTTATTTGCTAATAATTTTTTAAATATTTGTTAATAATTTTTTTAAATTAAGAAAAAAAAAGAAATATTAATGTAAATTATAAAAAAGAATGTAAAAGAAACTTGTTATTACTTATTTATGAAAAAGTTTATTTGAGAATTGTTCGTGCTAGCAAACAGAAATTCTAAGAGTGTATAAAGTAGCCATAAATAATCATCTTGGTGTAATTGTGATATAAATTCAGGTAAATAGGAGTCTAGGTGTTGTCATACTGATCCATCTTTATTATTTTGCTATTTAGCCAGATGATGTTTGTGTATGCATTCTAACATTATGAACAATAAAGATATAACAGCGATTCACTTGCAAATGTTCAAATTCCACATTTCTTAATTCATTACTTTTATAATCTTTCCTACAGTATGAATATATAGATCTATTGTTTACATTTTATTTTATTGCATCCATAAGAATAGCCACTAATCTATTTAAAACTGTCACAATGAAGCACTAGTTGATCTCCCTACACAAGACAATAAATAACCATTGCTGTGAAAGTTTTCTTCCCTGTTGCTTTTTTTTTTTGAGAAAAAACTTTCATTGATTTCTACAAATAGTTACTCTGATTTTGAACAGGGTCAAGATAAAAGGCTAAACATACAGATGTCTCGAAGATAATTGTTCCAACCAATGACTGTCTTTTATGACAAGTCCAATTGAGCTTTTCCCCATTCACTTGGCATTAAATTTATAGATCAATTATAAATAAATCTCACCATAATAGAAAATGGAATTTTAGAGCCCTCGAATCATGCTTTTTTTCTGAATTAAATGGCTGAAAGTAAAGTGTCATATCATAACCATTAATACATACTTTTCAAAAAGATAGGGTCCCATATGTTTGCAAATATTTTATAGCATGTTGTTCCGTTTGAGAAAGAGTCCAAATTTTGATCATTTTGATAAAATGATACTGACAAAAAGAAAAATATTGTCTTTTAACAAACTATAAAAATGATTGAAACATTTAGATGTTATTATATATATATTGTACCTATATTGATATAGGCACATATAATTTTATCTAAAATTATATTATTAAAATAATCGTTCATAAAAGAAAAACATAAAATTAAACGTTGAAGAGTTTATTGCAGTTCGTTTTAGAAAAGGATAAGAATCAAATAGTTTTCTAGCGTTAGTTTTGAAATAAAAAAGCTACAATTAATTAATCAGAAGGGGAGAGGGGTGTTTCGTTAGAGAAATTAAACTAAGGGTTACAAAAGGAAATAAATTGTTTTTATTAGTATTCGTAAAAATATAAATTAAAAAGTTAAAACATACAAATCTCTTTTCATTCAAGTTTAATTAAAGAAAAAATAATGTTAAAACTAATATATGTGCGTATATATGTGCGATTGTCAACAATAGAATAAATGTTATTATAAATAAATGAAAGTTAAAGAAGATTATTATTAAAAAACACGGCAATGGTTATTAATTAAAATATAAAACAACATCTCTGCATGGCTATTACTAATTAAGCAATCTTCCAAAACACGTTTATCAAAGGATTAATTGATAAAGAATTTTGACAACAAATATTTGCCGGAGGATATTGAAAAGAAAACACTTCATTGGTATAAATACTGAATATTTTATCGGACAATGAGTTGAGACAATCAGTTCACAAAAATAATTGAGTAGTGCAGTTCAGAAATTAATTGAGCAGTTAACAAACGAAATGCAGTGTTGAGAAGATCTTGGGAATGCACGTTGATCTCCAGCCCAGATGTCCTAAAAAACAGCAGATCTGCCCGTGAAATAATGTCAGCTTAACATCTTAGAAAATCTCCATCAGTATCTATTTGTCTCCAATAGTAATAATCGTGAAAATCAGGAAACTCAGCAAGGAAACGTCCCAGCCAGCTGGTAAGCATTCATAATGGAAACATCCTCACCAAAAGCAGCCACCAAAGAAAACAAAATTCTATGTCTACATTCAAAATCCTAGGTAAAACATTTGCTTATTTTCGTTTATACTGTAATAGCCATTGCATTTCATTAATTCATATGAATCTTTCAAGAGTCTAATTATATGAACTCTATATCATACATAAATGAACTATTGATGTGTGTGATTAAATTTCAAATGCTATGTAGTCCTTTATTATCATTATTATGTGTGTGCATGAGTTAATATGTGCGTGATCCTTATATCAATATTATTAGTCAAAGTAGATAAATTCCCAGTGTTCTGTTATGAAAATATTCAAGAATATTTAAACTATTTAGAATGTTAATTTAAAATATGTGTGTGTTTTATTAGAAGTATAAAATGTTTAAACTTAGTAAATAAATGTTAGTTAATAAATTATCTTTAAAATTAAACTTTATTTGTTCGGTCAATTCTTTTTATCAATTCCTTTAATCAAATTTTTTATCAATTCTTTTACAATTCTTTTTATAAATTCTTTTTACAATTCTTTATCAAGTCTTTTAACCACTAATTATGTATAATCTATTAGTGATTACAAACAGCTGAGCTAGTCATGGATTTAGGCATTGAGTTAGTGGCCATTGCTCAAAGTGCGTTATTTATTCATCCTTGAATAGATAGCTGGCGCCCGTGTTTATACACAAACAAAAAAAAGTGCTTTGAATTTGGTGTTGAACTCAACAGTCGAGAAGAAGTTATGTCCTGGAAATGTAACTCTAGTTATATATTTTATAGCTATCGTTTGGGCATACATACTCTCCAAGTATGTTCTTCTCTGCCTAAGAGGCCGGTGTTTCGAATCCACATATTCGAACACGGTTCAATATATATATATGGAAAGTTATAATTAAATATTAATAAATACAGTAATCAAAAATTTTGAAAAGTACAAAAAATATAATCATCACTTAGGAGCACTTTTGACTATTCTTGTAGTCTTTGTCAACTAATACTTTGAAAGGTTAACCTTTCCATAATTCCATGATCTTAACCTTTTCTGCCTGCCTATTGATTAAGTCCTGCTTGTATTTGTGTATTAGCATAGCTTTCTTTATTTTCATTTTTTGTTATTTCTTCCAATTTGCAATATTTTTACATTGTTATAATTGAAATTAAAACCATATATACATGATTTACTATGGTCGTAAAAAATGGAAGCTGATACATTATTATTATCTTTACAATTTTGTTTTGTATTTTGAATCCTTTTTAATAAAAGCAAATGCTCTTTAGTGTTTTTTTCCAATGTACATCTCAGTTCCCCTATATATCTACTACCACACCTACATATTCATTCATAAATGATACAATTTTTATTTATAAATGAGGTTTTATCTTTAGAGTTATTTATTAATTTATTTAATGTAGGAGGTGCATAAAATGCAATGTCACATTTACCTTTATAAATTTTCTTTATGAAATTTGCTTGTTGATTCAAAATATATGGTATTGATATTCAAATTTTTTATTAGTAGAAGAATCATCTTATTATTAATATTTTTATTTTTATATTTTGTATTAAAATTTTTAATAGTATTATAAATATGATTGTAATTATAGCCAATACTTAACAATTCATTAGAATGCATTTCAATATTTTTTCTTTTATTCAATGAATATTTACAAAGATAATCAATTTTCAATAAAGACTTCAAATCTGCCATTTTTTAAAAATCTGCTGTAGAAATTTTTTTAGGCATAATTAAATGTGATTTCAAAGTTTGTAAGGATTTAGTAAAAAAAGTAAAATAAAATAATTTTAATTACACAATGAATTATGATTGGAACATACAAATATCTAAGTTTAAAAAATATGTCTGATAATCTAGTTTGCATAAAGGAAGATAAATAACTAAGAATGTGTTTATTGCTAAAATCTGATTATGAAGATAATGTTATTACTCAAATTAACAATCTTAATTTTATGAAAGTTAGTAAATTAAATGTAGAAAATATGCATATTCAATTTATCAATAATATTTTTAAAAAAGCAATAAATAATGTGATTGACAATTCTACTTACTATAAGATTTATTTGTCTGTGGCAATATGACCTAAGGTGTTTTCAAATATAAAACTGCATAAAGAGTGTGAACCATTATGGATAATGTTCGATTTCAGGGGCATTTTATTATGAAACTTGTAGATTAATTGAGAAAATGCTACAAAAAACTTTTGGTTTTGGTAAATATACAATATGTTCATCATTTGATTTTGTTAGTGAAATCTGTGATGTTATTATTGATGATAATAATGTAATATGTACTTTAGACATAAGTTAAATGTATGGTTCAATTGATCGAATGGCATCTATTGAAATTATTTCTGATGCATTAAATTTTAAAAATGTTAATGTGAAAATAATAAAATTTATAGTTGAAATTGATAAAAATATTTATGCAGTTTTTAAAAAGATTTTTATAAAACGGGTAATGGCTAGCCAATAGGTCTGCCTACAGTTGCCCAAATATGTAATTTTGTAATTTCTACATATGAGGAAAGTATTTTGAAAAAGAAATGTTATCAAAAAATTATTACTTTATATTATTGGTATGTCGATTATGTTCTTGTTTGCTGCAAGTCAAATACAATTAAAGATTTGTTTAAAGAATTAAATAATATAAATGCCTTAAAATGAATCAAAACAGATTAAAATTTAAGGTGTGTTCAGTTTCTCGATCTTAAGATAACTAGAAATAGATGTAAGCTAGATTACTATATGACTATTAAACCAATAGCAACAAGAGGTTATATTTCATATAAATCAAGAGTACCAATGTCACATAAAATGGCAGGTATGAAGTTTCTCTTATTTATAAATGATAATCTTTGTAAATATTTATCAGATAAAGGCAAAAATATTGAAATGTATTTTAATGAATTGTTAAATGTTGGCTATAATTACAATCATATTTATAATACTATTAAAATTTTAATATGAAATATAAAAATAAAAATATTAATAATAAGGTTGATTCTTCTACTAATAAAAAAATTGGATATCAATACCATATATTTCAAATCAACAAGCAAATTTCATAAGGAAAATTTATAAAGGTATATGTGACATTGCATTTTATGCACCTCCTACATTAAATAAATTAATAAACAACTTTAAAGATAAAACCTCATTTATAAATAAAAATTGCATCATTTATAAATGGATATGTAGGTATGGTAGCAGATATATAGGGGAATCAAGATGTACATTGGAGAAAAGAACTAAAGAGCATTTGTTTTTATTAAAAAGAATTCAAAATATGAAACAAAATTGTAAAGATAATAATAATGTATCAGCTTCCATTTCTTACAGCCATAGTAAATCATGTATATATGGTTTTAATTTCAATTACAATAATGTAAAAATATTGCAAATTGACAGAAATAACAGTAAAAGGAAAATAAAGGAAACTATGCTAATATATAAATACAAGCAGGACTTAATCAATAGACAGGCAGCACATGTTAAGATGGTGAAATTATGGGAAGGTTAACCTTTCAAAGTATTAGTTGACAAAGACTATGAGGATAATTGAAAGCGCTTCTAAGTGAGATTATATTTTTTGTATTTCTCAAAATTTTTTATTACTGTTTTTACTAATATTTATTTATAAGATTCTGTATATTTTTTTGAAGAAATACAGACATCGATTTATAATATTTATATACAAGAAAAAATGTTAAATAAATATTCTGAATGGAATTTATAATCAAATTTTACATTTTTTTCAACTTAACTGACACATATTCCTTAATACAAAATTGTAAAAAAAAAAAATCATAAGGAAGTACTCGTAGAGATGTACTCCTTAAATTATATATTTGAACAAGAAAACGCTTCAGCCTTTCATGGAATAAATACCATTTGTTCTATGCTTTACAAGAAGAGTTGAAAATGGTAATGAAACAAAATCTGCCATGAAGCAATGATTTTTAGGGTTTGGATATATCGTTTTTTTAATTACTAAATTTACTGCTGCTGCTTTGATAAAACTTTTTCTATTTTATTTATACATTTTTGGAATTAATCTGTATGTAAAATTTAGTTTATAAATGAATACAAAAAACACAAACATATGCTATTAATGTAAGAGAATATTTATTGCGGTATTTGGACATTTTATTATTTCTTAAATCTCTTGCTTATAATGCCTATAGTTACCAATCAATATATAGCTATTTCTTACTATAGGATGAAACAAGAATAAAGCCTACTCAAACCCTCACCATCCAATTATTGAATAATAATTACTTCTTTTTTGCTTTTCCTCTATGAAAGACCACTGGAGAAATCGTTATTGAAAGATTAGTATTACTTTTCATCTAACTGCTATTGAAAAGTAACTCCTAGTTTGAATTAAATTCATTTTGTTTTAAAACGGATTTTAAAAATTATTTCAAAGTTTTACAGAATCTGGATTATAATTCAGATTATGAATATCACAGAAAGATTAAGGAATTATTTTATGTGATCATTGTAGATGTGTGTGTGAGTGTGTGAGACTTCATATTAACAAAAAGCTAAATAAATATATATATATACTTTTTTCATTTCAGATGATTTGGGTGCTTTGTTTTTTAATTCTACTAGAAGCAATTGTTATTCAAAGTGTTTCATTTGATCGAGTTCGTTGTATCAAAGCTTGTGACGATTGTGGTGCAGCTCGAAAAGGAAAAGCCGATACCATTAGTAAAACTTATCAATGTAAAGGTGATTGTAAAACTTTGCACTTGGATCGTTGGGTACAATCTTGTCTTGATAAAGTACCTGCTATTAAAAAAGCACTTTACAGTTAAAATTCAAGTCATATGAGTGTGTGTGGGAGTTATAAAAAAATAAAAAAATGTACTTTTATCATAAAAATATTTAAAAATCGTTTGATGTTTAAATAAAATATAAAATAAAGTTTGAAATGTAGTATCACATTGTACAACATTAACGCTTTTTTTTTTTAAAAAAATTCTGTTGTTAAAATTATTTAAAAACAATAATGTTTTTAAATTTAGTTGCAGAGAAAGAAAAAAAAGCGATAAGTGAAAAAATAAATAAAAAGAAAGAGTTCAAGAAAAAAAATAAAAAGAGCAAATGAAAAAATATCCTATAATGTGCAATTATTTATTTAATGAAAAGCAAATACACTACATTTTCATTAATGCAAAGCTGCTAGAATAAAAATTGTATTAAAGCCGAGACAAAGAATTATAAATTATCACCGATAATGATCAATTGTTATATCTTGCTCACAATAAAACTATTGCCCTGTTATCCCAACTTGTCACTAGTCAAAGAAGTTATTACAAATTTTGCATTTTAGTCAAGCATTAATGGCCTAATGATTAGCATAGCTGCCTTCCAAGTAGCTGTCCTGGATTTACTTCTAGGTCAATGCATTTGACATATGAAAAAAAAATCTGCATTTTATAACGTTTTTTTTTTTTTCAAAAATAAATGTAAAATAATAATATTTATATGCTTAATTGAAATAACACGAGGAATAATTATAGGTAAGAAAAGTAATGTCAAAAAAAAATTTGCATCAGATTTTCACTTAGATAATGGCTTTAGCAATTAAAAAAAATAGTGTGTTACAATAAATCTCGGATAAACAGCATTTGTGGTTTTCTTAATGTATTTACTCTGTATTAAGCAGAGACCTATGTATATTTATTATGTATACTACAAGTTTGATAAAAGAAGCCTGATGAGTTGACATGCAAGAAGTATATAATTAGTACCCTAATATTTACTTTATTTTTTTATATGCTGCATTTAATATTGTATTTTATTTAAACAGTCATAAATTAAGGGCTTTGAATTTTATTTATTGCAGATCATATATATATACATCATTGTATATAAAAAGTTTGTCACTTTACCAAGCTTATAAAGTGGGATTGAAACCAAGGCCAGATTCAACAAAAAAATATATATTTTCAGGTTGTATGCAGGGCTTAGAATTTTTTTCATAAAGTAGCCAATAGTAAAACTTTATCTTTATTTACAGATTAGCAATAACTTATGCAGCTGCTGTTGTTTATTATATAATATTGTAATAGAATGGACTCATGGGGTAAACTTGGGGTGATAGAAAATCCTCATCATTATCCCCAAATAAACAAAGTATAAAATAAAATATAAAAGGAATGAGCATAAGAAATCAAAGATCAGCTATAAATAATTATAAGTTCCTCAGCACTATACAAAACTAATAACCATGCATCATCATGAATGGTTAACAATAAAAAATAACTCAACAATCCATATTGTAACTGGATTTGAAATGGGTCTACTATAGATCAGGCTAATTATTTAGCTCTTGCCAGTTTGGAGCAGATTATTTAAACATTAATTTGGATGCACAAACTTAAATGCTAATTCTTAAGAATAGGACAACTAAAAATTGGGTTGGGATACCAAAACATGTTGATCATCATCATACTCTGACCACTTAGTACCATTAATGTACTGGCCAACTATAAACTTAATTTCTAAATAAATAATAAAAATGAAATGTAGTGCATGGATATTAAGGAATATCCCATTTGCACCAAACAAGATCCATAAACACTAAATATAAGCCCCTTTTAAATAACAAACCATTATGCATGAATCCAGCTCAGTGAACAAAAGCTCTATAACTGTTACTATGATCAAGAGATATAATATAAACATATAATATCCTAAAATATTTTAGGATTAAAGAAATTCACTGGAATAACTTTAACAATAAAATATCAATTTATTAATAACAATTAAAATGAAATTAAAGCATGCTGAATATGGCTATACATACAAATCAAGTTTTTTGATTTTCATTAATACAATTAGTTATCACACTGTGCTTTACAAATATGTCTTAATGGGCTTACATAAAACCCATATATATCAGCACACAGATATGTAGTATAATAATTTATGAACATACTTGAATTATCATAAATCTATAAATGAAATTCATTTTTATAATACATAATTAATGACTGATTTAACATATATGTGTGTGCACATGGGAACATGTGCACACACTGGCATTTATGTATGTAAAAAGTAAACCTAATAAACCATATATTTTCTCAATACACAAACGATTCAATGTCAAAAAATATAAAATATACATATATAAGCACTCAGGTGTGATGTATAATAATTTAAAAATTAACATGTTCAAATTGTTATAGACAAAAAAATTCAATTCATTTTTAATAATTCATAAATGCACACATAATATATATATATATATATATATATAAATGCACACATAATATATATATATATATATATATATATATATATATAAATGATATAAATTAAAGTTATTAATTAGCCTCTCATTTTTTTATGGTAATTAAGTTTTCTTTAAAAATATTTATTCCTTTGACAATCCTTCATCAAAGTTTTGCTTTTTTTGAGGTTACTCTTGATTAATTATAAATAATTTTAAATTTACTCCAGCAAGTATTTTTTGTTTCCTAATCTAGGAAGATTTTTGGAGTTTTCCTTGGTTAATAAAATATACTGGAAATGCATCTTTTTGTTGAATAAAGTTATTTATTTTTAAAAAAGTTGTATTTTAAAAATTTTAACTATCATTTTTACTAAAAAATTATTTAAAATAACATATAGCTGAACTTTATATATATATATATATTGTACCGGTATAAATCCACTATATATCTATATATATCAATATATATATATATGATGCAGTACCTTTTATCTATTCTCTGCATAGAAAAAACAGTATACATATAAACTAATTCTTCAGCAACCTGATGGACTCTCTGAATAAGATGGTCCTTTTTAAAATAAACTGTTTTGTTGTCATCTTTGTAGAAGATATAATCTGGTAACTGTTGGCCTCCAGCGAACTCCCTACAGTCTCTATGCTGTCTAATACACATATATGTTCAGGCTATAAACCACATGAAAGCTAGGATTTATTTCCATATAAATCCACACTCTACTATTGTCACCTAACAACAGCAACTGGATTTGTACTGTCTTGCCTTCAGTTATATCTTCATTGTAGCTCTGTATAACTCTAAAACTTTAAAATTTCTCTAATTTTTTTCCCAATCTTTTTATAGTCAGGATAGGAGAAAATACAGTACATAAAAGTAAGTTTTCTTTATCTTGATTGAAAAAGTTAGTGACTTTTTTAAATTCATTTTAATTTCAAAAATAACTTTGTAGAATTAAAATATGTTATAAAAGTTTTAATTAAAAAATTAATCCAATCAAAATCAACAGTGGAATTTTATAATTACCAGTATATCTATTGTAAGATAAAACATGTTTGTTTTAATTTAAATCAGAATTAATAAAACTAGTTGTTTTCAAAAGTTTAATTTATAATAAATTTTATTAAATTCGAAAATTATTTAATCCTTAACTGTTATTCCAGTGTAATATAGAAAATAATTACAAATTTTTTTGTCTGTGTTTATTTCTACTGTTTCTTTCAACTTTATATGTATATATATGTGTGTGTGTATGTTAAACAAAACAAGTTATAAATTTCATAACTTGCTATAGCTTGCATTTTATGTTTCTAGATGGAGCTTTACCAATATCCCATGATCAAGCTTAGTTTACTTCAGTAAAGGGCTTTACTGATGTGAGCCAACTAGCTCAAAACCATGGTTTAAAGGTTGGAGACAATTTGAAAGAGATATTGAATTCTATCTCAGTGTTTAGGTAAACTATGCTTGATCATGGCTATTGGTAAAGCTCCATCTAGTAATATATATATATATATAATATATATATATATAATATGCACAAACAGAACTATATTGTTGTAAGCCATAAGACAAATAATTATTTCATATCTCTCCTTATTGGGAAAAGGAAAAGAGAAATGAAATACTTATCTAACAATATTTTGCATAATGTACATGTATAATGAAAACAAAGTTCATACCTCAAACTATGTACTTATTAATTTTTTTAGAGATTTGACAAACATCTGACAATTAACAGAATGAATAATGACATGAAATTCTGAAATAGATAAAAAATTTAGTTACTGTATTGTAAGTACACAATGCACCATGAACACCAAAAGAGTTACCTCAATTTAGACACTATAAGCTACCACAAAAAATAAAAATACAAAAATCTTTGCAAAGACCTGCTCCTTTGAACCTTAGGATCTGAAAAATACAAAACCATGTCTTGCTCCTTTTATTGGAGACTTAGAGGCTGGAAAATATAGAAATATGTTGTTCCTTTTCTTGGTGATATAGAGGCTGAGGTCATGGCATGATTATGATAATTGCATCATTATAAACAATAGAAAATCAGACAGTAGGTTAAAGCAATCCCTAAGATAGAACATACCTCAGAGTTACATGAAAATATTGTATTCTCAAGGCAATGACAAAATCTTCCACCCTTCATTAAAACCATATGTACAGCTAAACAAACTCCAACAGTCAAAACCTCATTCCAATCTCCAAAATCATAAATTTTCTATCCAACTTTAAACATAAACTTCTTAATTATACATTAACCATTTTATAATTTATAATCATCAATACTATTGTCACATACTTCAGAGTAATTTTTAAAATTAACTTCATAAAATGCATACTTTTTTCTTTTTCAAATGTTATATTTGAGATTAAGTTGAGTGGCAATTTTAAACCTATGGAGAATTATGAGCAGATGAGAAACAATCACCATCCTTAAATAAACAAAATATAAAGTTAAATATCAAAGAAATGAGTATGAGAATGTTCAATATGAGAAACCTGAGACTGAGCAATCAACACAGAACTAACTATAAGTATGAATGAATATTGCTTTTATGTAATGCTAATGAACTTATAGTTACTTACAATTAGTTCTGTGTTCATTTCTCATACTCATTCCTTTTATTTTTAATTTTATATTTTGTTTATTTGGGAATGGTGATAGTCCTTCCATTACTACAGCCCTAATGCCCATACCATTATAATATATAATATTTCAGAATACAAAGAACATACTTAGAGCTTTTATTCATATTTTTTGTAATATATTTATAACTTGACTATTAAAATTATTAAACTACTTTCCCATATAACTACTAAGTACTTAAAATGCTGGAGAAGAGAGTGCTGTTAGTATAATGTTTAATTACTGGTTGCAGCAAATCTTGATATTTCAGTTGGATGCTGTTAGATTCTACCAAACCTGGAAAGATGATTTAGACTGGGTTTAACTCAATAGTCTTGGACACCTGCTCTTCTATTCTGGATTTCTTTGATGTAACAAGTGACATGATAACCACTTTATTCTCTTTCAGCACTTCAAAATAAACTACCATTAAAGAAAAGTTATATTATTACATTTGAAGGCTTCTTTTTATTTTTTTCCATTCCAGTCTGTAACCATCTCATAGCACAATTATTTGTGGCATAGGGCAGGAGATTATTATTCTCTCTGATGTATGTTTTAAATGAAACATCAGTTAAAATATACACACACATATGAGAAAATATTATTTAATGAAAATCATACATTTATTTATGTTCAAAACTATTTACACTGCTATCACTGATTGATGAGCCAATATCCTCTATTCCAGTTTAGTCTAACAAATAGATTTACTTTTTATATAAGTTACTTTACTCCTATTAAGTTTACAGCCATATTATCTAGTTATAAAATTATTTTAAATGAGCTTAACATTCATTTAAAGACTCTCAAAATAATTTCTTTCTTTAATTAATTGGTTTTCAGGTTTAAATACTATGGTTACTTACTGTGATTTTATCTGAATAGATCTATTCATTTGCAAATACACTGTTTTGCAAATGAATTTTATCCCTGATGTTTTATAATTTTTCTCATTGTTGGTATAATTTATTGCTCCTAACTTGATTATTTCAAATCATCATCTTAACAGATTACTCATATTGCATAACACAATTAAAAGATATCAGATTTCAAATAAAATTAGTACAAAGTATATATCCTCATGCCACCAAATAACATTCCTCAAATATAAAATAACTCAAACTTAATTGTGGGTATATATAGTAGGGTTACATTAACTGCATAAAACAAAGTATAAATCATTTAATCAATAATGCAATATTTATAAATTCATCAACTCAAAATTTTAAACAAGGTTTAAGGTATGAAGGTTACATTAAGTGCCCACAAAAGCAACTAGAAATAAATTCATGGTAAACTCTTAATTTAAATGATGAATATAGTTGACAGCAAGTACATTCTCTGATAAATAAATAATAAATAGTTACATTAGAATCAATATTATTTCCCAAGGTAAAAACATGCAACTCTGCATAATTTTAATTCTTTAAATCATTCTGTGGCCATTCAATTATGGTTCACCCAAATTGTATACAATACTGGTAATAAATCATGAATAATTATTATTATAAATTTTTTTTGATTATCTAACATTTTTTGTCTTTTTAACTCTACTTTATTTAAGTAAAATAAGATAGTTTAAAATTCATAATAATTTTATTTCCAAAAGCACAACCTTAATGCACTGAAATTGGCATTTTAAATTCTTATTCGTGCATACATTTTTATACACTAATGTTAAATAAATCCTATTTTAACAATTTATATATATATAATCATCTTCATACTTATCAATAAAATAATATTATCTCCAGAAGGTTCATAAGAAACATATAGAAGAAATTCATTTCAAAATCTTTCTTTCCCCACTATATTTTATTATTTATTTTCTTCCACTGCAATTAAATTATTACTATAAATCATATACATAATTATGTTTCCCTCTTCCCATCTTAATATATCTTCTTAAGGATTTTGGAATGTTTTTTGTCAAGAGTAAAAGAAAATATGACACAAAAATAGTGTTACATGAAATAAAAAAAAACATCTTTAAAAATCAAGTAAGTGGGTGATAAAAAAACTTATGTCTTTAATCTATTGCTAAATCTTTTAATGGTAGATTTTTTTTTCTTCTAAAGTTTATAGTCAAAAGTCTGAATAAAATACACCCACACAATATATATAATTTACGGATATCTAGTTTGAATTTCTAGGTGATCTTAGTTTCATTTAAATGGCCACTAAATTCTGCAATATTTAATATATTACTGACAGTTTTATATTTCTAGCACAAATATTATATTTGATAAATATCACAATCTTGTAAATTTTTCTAAGTTGATTAATTCTTATAGTTACTTTGGGGACGATTAATAGTTAGGCAAGTAGAGATAATCATACTGAGAATACTGCTTTGGTTGAGGCAGAGATCCTAAATGGATTTTTTATTCACACGTTCACAGCTTTTCTATTTAATAGATATATTTCAGTTAGCATTGAAGTTTTTCTAGAGTTTCACAGTGGTTATTTTCTGAGCTGCTTTTGTTACACAGAGAAATTCAGGAAATTTAATACAATCAGACTATGTCCTAGAGTTGGAAGCAGAATGAATGCTAAACATAAATCTTCCTTGACCTTTACATAACTTCATAATAATTATTCTATTTATCACAATGTGTGGAATTAATTAACAAGTTTGTATTGTTTACCAGATCCACAAACCATCTGGTCTTTATATATCATTAACTAATTACATTATTTTCAAAATATATTTAATTACTCAGTTAAAACTTTGATCGTTGAATGTAACTAATTACATTGCTTTTGGCAAGCATATTTACTAAATTGAATTTAATTAAAACTTTGCTTTGAAATGTTTGATAACAAACCTTAATTAAATCTGTTTAACAAAAAAAAATTAATTACTAAAAAAACAACCTATATAGAATTTATTTAATATTTAGATTTGAATTTAGATTTTTACATTATTTAAACCAATATTGAAATGCAACTTTCAGCCACTTACAAATATGCATAAAAAAATAATTTAAAATATTTGGGTATGTAGGTGTGTGCACAGATAATAAATTGTTATCATTCAATTGAATTAAATCTGCACTTATGATGAAAATATTATGTTATTAACCTTTTGCTTGCTGAATAATGTACTGTTCTCTACTCTTACCTTATCTTAATTTTAATAACTGACTTAATTACTGCAAATAAAGTAACTATATATTGAATTAAATACTTTCATGGATAGTTATGATATTAAAGAATAGAAATAAGGAAGTTACATCCATATGAACAAATAACATTTGTCTTTTGTTGTTGCTAGAAAACTATCAATTATTACTAATTGATCATTCTCCTGAGGCTAAACAAGTTTTCTTCATTACCCTATAATAGTTCTTTTATTGTTTTTTTAATATATGTGCAAATAAATAATGAATTAAACATCACTTATTTATGCAATAATATTAAATAGTGTTAATTTATTTTACCCTATAATAGTTCTTTTATTGTTTTTTTTAATATATGTGCAAATAAATAATGAATTAAACATCACATATTTATGCAATAATATTAAATAGTGTTAATTTATTTAATACCATTCTTTTAAGGCTATCTTTAACTTTTAAAAATCAACCAAGTTTTGTTGAAAATACTATTTCATAACTTCCAAATGTTATAATGCTGTTTAATTAGAAAATGTGTTCTTGTTTCCAGGTTGTTAATGATGTAACACAAGTATATATTAAAAAAAGGTTGATCAATTTTGGCTTAAGATAACATTAGTCAATATTAAATATATAGTAATGGTCAATTGTGTGATTTGTGTTTTATTTGTTGTGATTATAGCTCCAATAACATTCAGATATGAAATGAACTTAAAACAAAAACAGTAAATTTGATTATTTGAAGAAAAAAAAATGTGTAAATTAAGATCACTATGCAAGTCATAAAAATTGTATTGGGTGGTGAAGGTATCTTCAAGTTTAATTGAACTTTTCTGATCTCTAGTCTCTTTTCTCCACATCACCCCTACATGCTGCCTTATTTTATTCATACATCTCACATGTAGTCTTTCTAGATCTTTTGTTTAAAATTTCAACTGTCCATCTATTATCATCTATTCTAGAAATATGTCCAACTCATCCCCACTTTTGCCTTTTCTTTCAATGATGTCAGTAACATCTCTTTGTTATCTTACCATGTATTTCATTTTTAATCTCTTCTTGCTACTCCTAACATGCATATTTCCATACTTTTTTGAATGGTCTGAAATCTCTAGTGTCCAAGTCTCAGATCTATAAGTAAGGATTGGTAAAATATATTTATTAAAAAAATCTTCCTTTTTAAACACATAGGCATATTTTCATTTTAATATTAAATTATTTGTATCAAAAGCACTTCAACCAAGTTTAATTCTATGATTAATTTCATCCATTATGTTTCCATCTGTAATAATAACCTGATCAAGGTATTTGTAGTTATTAACTTCTAATTCATTATTAACAATCTTTGGAGAAAATCCATTGAACATTACTTTAATCTTTTGGAACTGATACATATGACAATCCATCCTGCTTGACAGTGTTAATACTCCAACAAAACATATTGATATAACATTAATATATTAACAAATAAATAATACGCAGACCACTCTTTAAAATTACGTTATTTTAATATTTTTGAAATTATTTTTTTTTTTGTTTTGTAATAAATGTTTTTTTATTTTAGTTTTTTTTTAAATAATCAAAATATTTTTGTTTTATAACAAATGTAAAATTATGTTATTTATTATTTCTGAAACTAATTACTTTTTTTTTGGTTTCATAATAAATGTTATTTTATTTTAGCTTTTTTAAAAATCACCAAAATTTTACTATTTTGTAAGAAATGTTCCTTTACATTATGTTTTTTTGTTTTGTTTTTGAAAATGTAATATATTTACAAAATGTTCATTTCTTAACTTTTTTTGCACTGACGTTGATTTGATTACTTCAAACATAGTTTTATTTTTGTTTGATAAACAATGCCTCAATAACCAATTTTTTTTGTTTGGTAATAGATGTTCTTTTATTTTACTTTTTTTTTGTTGTGGAATCATAATTTAATATATTTGGAAAAATGTTACTTTGTTAACTTTTTTAGGAATTATTTTATTACTTCAAACAGAGTTTGATTTTTGGGTAGCTGTCGAACGAGGTATTGTTACAAACAGAACATCTTCAATAGCAATAACTCATTCTGCATTCCATCTCATAGGGCTTACATTTCCTTACAACCATCTTTCCACCACATACACTTGTCTTATCTTTTTGTAGAATTCATTTCTTTTGCAGGAAGGCCATAGTGGATGCTTCTGTATTAGGCAATAGAGACAGCTTGAACGAATACTTTTTTACACAAGTAGCCATTTTTTGACCAACACAAGATCTCACAAGGTACAAGACTTTAGATTCAGGTATGCCAAATTGTCACATTTCTTAATTTTAACACATTTACAGTGACATTGGGTACAGTAAGACAATTTGGAGGACCTTATAGTAATTCATTTAGGTTTGAAAATAATTACTTCTGACTGCATATTGGTTCACTTTTCATCATTACAATTATTTACATCCTATCATGATAAGTTAGTGATATGTTAAGTGTCAGCATTCATACTGTAACGAGCACAGATGTTCGTTACATTGTTTTTTTATATATAATTATTAAACAAGTTAAAATAAAAAGTTCGCATTTAAAAACTTTCTTTAAAAATTAAAAATTGAAATTAAAATATCATCTTAAACTCTTATATATTAAGTCGCACAGATAATAAAAATTATTAAAATAAAATTTTTATTAAAGAAAAAGGTATTTTTAAAACTAAATTTTAAAAAGATTTGGAGATAAAATTATATCTCTAAATCTGTCTTTAAATATATTTTTGATTTGGAAAACAGGGTAATTAATTAGAAATGGAAATGATTGTTAATTAGTTAAATGTAAACCAGCCTTGAGCATTTAAATAAAATAACTTCAGTCAGATAGAAAGAAAACAATAGAAACGGATTAGCCAATGAAAGAAATCCATTTGGGAAATCGGACCTCAGCGAAAGGATCATTACATCCATGACGCAATGTTAATTCAATCCTTTGACAAAAATATAAAAAGGACAAGTTTTGGAAAGCATAGGTTAGTGACTGGAAATTGATTGATTATTGACGATGTAACAGCTAGGTGTTAGCGCTGGGGGGATTGAAAAAAGACGCACAGCTTCAATCCCTTCAGTTCTGCTAAGAAAGAGAAAAAAATGGGCCATCATTTATACAATGAGGACCAACTACACGAAAAACAAAATCTCCAAAGGATAAATAAATAAATCAACCGGATACTAATCTTCGGACGACGTGGGAATTCACGTTTAAACGGCCAGGAATATAATAGGATGAACTATTTCAATAACCGTAAGAACTTTAAAATTTATGAACAGTAAATTAAAAACTTTTCATATTTAAAATGATTTTAATATTATTCTATCTGACCAACAATATTTATTAATTGGTTATAATTTTATTTAATGTATTTAATTTGTAAAATCATTTCCATTTATTTATTTATTTATTTAATTTTGTTCTTTAAGTTGTTATGATTTCTGTTTTCCGTTAAATAAATTATAAAAAAATGTTAAACTTGAGTCGGGCGTGAATGCTGTATCGATTTGTAAAGATAATTAAGGGAGGGTAATCTTGGGTTGTTCATTTCGTGGTTGAATTGGTTCAATGGATTGGATATATTTATGTAATTAGTAGGTGTAAGCATGAGATCCGCTACGGGCAGGATTATAAAATACGCCACACACCCTCTGTTTGCCTATGGATGGGTTTGTAAGTCGGCAGAAGACCGCAGCCCATTCCTATGGAGTTTTTAGTTTATTGATCTACTTGCCCACAGATGTCACATTCCTGTGGGTGGAGAGTCAATGTCGTTTTTCTTTCTTCATATTGTTCAGATGTACATTCCTGACAATATAATTGTGTTGTCGTATCATGCTACATTGAATACATGAATGTATCAGATGGATTGGCGCCGGTTGATTGCGAAATGTGTTGCCTAGGGTTAAATAGGGATAGAATATTTTATTTTCGAATGCAAATCTATATAGTATATTCAGGCTCGATCCTATAAAACTATTAAATTTAAGTTGTTTATAGATGCTTGCATAGATTGGATATCGGTTAAATATGTTTGCGTTTTCATATTTGATCAAAATATATAGACATTCGACAAATACTGATACCTTATGGTGAGTATCTAAAAGGTATTTATTCGGATGTCTTTTAAGTTATTGGTGACGATGCAGGTATCTTACGATGAATACTAGAGGGTTTCTTATATTTCCCTCTGCAATTGTCAGTAATCAATAACTTTGTATTTTGATCGTTTATGTTTACTTTGAAATGTTTTTGACCGTTGAAATCTATGTAACCGATCTATAGCAACATATTAAACAGGTTAATATAATCCCATCTGTGCGAACTTGATTAAAAATGTAAATTTATAATATAATAGTAACTCAATGTAAATTAAAGTAAAATCAAAGTTAAAAATAATGTTAAATGTTTAAATGTAAATCACTAAAATAATTTCAAACCTTATATATATGTGCATAAATAAATCTGTTTGTATGATAATTACTGGCAGTGGCTTACTTTATTCTTTTATATACTAGTAAATGATATTATTAAATCTCTGCTATTCCACTGAGCTAGTGACATGGGCTAACGACCGGAATCAAAATTTAAAAAAAAAAAAAAAAAAATTTTTTTTTTTGACTTACGTATCTGCCTACTTTATAAATTTTTCTAGGTTCAAATGCCTAGATGGCGCCCCGTAGTGCAGTTTACGTAAGTCTCCTCTCCGGATCATTATAATTGGCGTCCCAAGTGTGGCCTTACCTCAGAGATTGACCCTGAGAAGGGGAATTAATGCTGAAATTTCCGATCTTTAATAAACCACAAATACCCTGAGCAAATTTTATCAAAATGAATGTTTTATCTGCTTACGTAAGTCGGATATTTTTAAATTTTATAAAAGCACTGCCAGCAAGAAATTGCGCATATATATTAAATAAAAGAAAGATATAAAAAAATTTTAAAACTAATTTTTGTTAAAAAAAAAAAAAAAAAAGTCAAAAGGTTGCAATAAATATGTTTTTTGTTGTTGTTGATATATATTACGCTTTAACGTGTATAGGCGCACAGCCCCGTAAGTTTATGATCGAAATGTGGTACCTTACGATGAGTACCGTTGGGAATTTACGTCAGTGTAATCCTATTTATGCATTTCAATCAGTCATAAATAAGTTGGTGGTAGTTATAATTGTGCTGAAAATATACACGTATAAATCCATTATCTTGGAACATATTTATCTCAATGCAACCTTCCTAAATAAGTTAAATAATTTGTTTGTCATGCCGTAAGTAGAAATCAAATGGATAAAATAAAATAGAATTCTCGGGGGGAGGGGTGTTAACGTAAATGGTCCTTAGGTAGGCGATGGTCAACATTTTCTTTTTCTTTTTGTATAGAGTTTTTTGTAAAATTATTAACCGAATGTTTGTAAATTTTGTTAATACCGTAATTACTAACCCTAAGTAAAATATTTTTTTTTTTTTTTGATCATTTTTTTTTAAGTAACTTTACTGATATGTAACGAGCACAGACATTCGTTACATTGTTTTTTTATATATAATTATTAAACAAGTTAAAATAAAAAGTTCGCATTTAAAAACTTTCTTTAAAAATTAAAAATTGAAATTAAAATATCGTCTTAAACTCTTATATATTAAGTCGCACAGATAATAAAAATTATTAAAATAAAATTTTTATTAAAGAAAAAGGTATTTTTAAAACTAAATTTTAAAAAGATTTGGAGATAAAATTATATCTCTAAATCTGTCTTTAAATATATTTTTGATTTGGAAAACAGGGTAATTAATTAGAAATGGAAATGATTGTTAATTAGTTAAATGTAAACCAGCCTTGAGCATTTAAATGAAATAACTTCAGTCAGATAGAAAGAAAACAATAGAAACGGATTAGCCAATGAAAGAAATCCATTTGGGAAATCGGACCTCAGCGAAAGGATCATTACATCCATGACGCAATGTTAATTCAATCCTTTGACAAAAATATAAAAAGGACAAGTTTTGGAAAGCATAGGTTAGTGACTGGAAATTGATTGATTATTGACGATGTAACAGCTAGGTGTTAGCGCTGGGGGGATTGAAAAAAGACGCACAGCTTCAATCCCTTCAGTTCTGCTAAGAAAGAGAAAAAAATGGGCCATCGTTTATACAATGAGGACCAACTACACGAAAAACAAAATCTCCAAAGGATAAATAAATAAATCAACCAGATACTAATCTTCGGACGACGTGGGAATTCACGTTTAAACGGCCAGGAATATAATAGGATGAACTATTTCAATAACCGTAAGAACTTTAAAATTTATGAACAGTAAATTAAAAACTTTTCATATTTAAAATGATTTTAATATTATTCTATCTGACCAACAATATTTATTAATTGGTTATAATTTTATTTAATGTATTTAATTTGTAAAATCATTTCCATTTATTTATTTATTTATTTAATTTTGTTCTTTAAGTTGTTATGATTTCTGTTTTCCGTTAAATAAATTATAAAAAAATGTTAAACTTGAGTCGGGCGTGAATGCTGTATCGATTTGTAAAGATAATTAAGGGAGGGTAATCTTGGGTTGTTCATTTCGTGGTTGAATTGGTTCAATGGATTGGATATATTTATGTAATTAGTAGGTGTAAGCATGAGATCCGCTACGGGCAGGATTATAAAATACGCCACACACCCTCTGTTTGCCTATGGATGGGTTTGTAAGTCGGCAGAAGACCGCAGCCCATTCCTATGGAGTTTTTAGTTTATTGATCTACTTGCCCACAGATGTCACATTCCTGTGGGTGGAGAGTCAATGTCGTTTTTCTTTCTTCATATTGTTCAGATGTACATTCCTGACAATATAATTGTGTTGTCGTATCATGCTACATTGAATACATGAATGTATCAGATGGATTGGCGCCGGTTGATTGCGAAATGTGTTGCCTAGGGTTAAATAGGGATAGAATATTTTATTTTCGAATGCAAGTCTATATAGTATATTCAGGCTCGATCCTATAAAACTATTAAATTTAAGTTGTTTATAGACGCTTGCATAGATTGGCTATCGGTTAAATATGTTTGCGTTTTCATATTTGATCAAAATATATAGACATTCGACAAATACTGATACCTTACGGTGAGTATCTAAAAGGTATTTATTCGGATGTCTTTTAAGTTATTGGTGACGATGCAGGTATCTTACGATGAATACTAGAGGGTTTCTTATATTTCCCTCTGCAATTGTCAGTAATCAATAACTTTGTATTTTGATCGTTTATGTTTACTTTGAAATGTTTTTGACCGTTGAAATCTATGTAACCGATCTATAGCAACATATTAAACAGGTTAATATAATCCCATCTGTGCAAACTTGATTAAAAATGTAAATTTATAATATAATAGTAATGCAATGTAAATTAAAGTAAAATCAAAGTAAAAAAAAATAATGTTAAATGTTAAATTAAATGTAAATCACTAAAGTAATTTTAAACCTTATATATATGTGCATAAATAAATGTTTGTATGTGAATTACTGGCAGTGGCTTACTTTATTCTTTTATATCCTAGTAAATGATATTATTAAATCTCTGCTATTCCACTGAGCTAGTGACAATGGGCTAACGATCTAAATATGTAAATGAAGTGGAATCCTAACAGCGCGTATCTGCCTACTTTATAAATTTTTCTAGGCTCAAATGCCTAGATGGCGCTCTTTGGTAGTGCGGTGCGGTGCAATGCGATCTCCCACTTCGTTTGGATCGTTATAATACAGAGGGGAAACAACACGTATCAAAGCTAACTGATACTGTAGGCTGTGTGAGTTGCAAGAGCAATTGATCGTAAAACACAATTCAGGCCACCATTAGCCAAAAGACTCAATTGCTATCACTCAATTGCTGATAGCAATTAAGAAGATGTGGCTGATAAACAGTATTTTCAACTACTTTTGGCTAGCAACAATGCCATCAAGCATGATGGATTGTAATATGTATCGGTACCAATCTTTTTAATGTTCACCTTTAGTTCTATTTTTTTACTTTCATCTTATAACTCTTGCAACATTTCCTAAAGCATTATTTGCAAAAACAGCTGCATCTTTTGCAAAATTTAGATGAGTTAATTAATCTCCATTTACTTTTATTCCTTTAGCTTCCCATTTTAATCCACAAAATACTTCTTGCAGCACTGCTGTAAAATGTTTTGGAATCACCCTGTTGCAGTGGCATGCCTCAATGGATGTAGTGCATCACTTGTAAAAATTAATTTACTTATACTAATTTATCGAATAAATAATAATCATTAAAAAATAACAAACGTAAAGTGTTAGATTAATTGTTAGAATAATTATGGCTAGACAATTATACCACAGGAGCGCTATTAACAAATTTTATATTTAAAAAATAAGCTTTTGAATTCAACTAAATTTTAAAAAAATATTATGAATATGATATAAGAAAAAGATTTTTTTCGTTAAGAAATTAATAAACAAAAGCAATTTTTGACATTCAATTTAATTCAAATCTTTTATTTATATCGTATTCATAATATTTTTTAAAAAATAACTTGAATCCAAAAACTCATGTTATAAATATAACATTTGTTGCACATGCGCTTTGGATTTTAAATATAAAATGAATGGTTGAAGTGTTAGTATTCATTCATTTTATATTTAAAATCCAAAGCGCATGTGCAACAGTTTAATGCTGTTTAAATATTATTTTTTATAAAAAACATCGCACTATATAAAATAATTGACTTATTTAAATATAACATTTGCTAAATCTAAAGTGATACTTCATAAAGTTAGGATAATTATGGCCAGCTGATTAAATCACAGCAGCACTAATCTCAAAATTCAGTGTGCAGTGGTTGCAGAAAATGTCAAAACTAACTTGCATCTATGGCAAAACAATATCAACATGTAGTGCTATATGCAAGAACTATACTTTGCACATGTGCTTTAGAGAGTATGAGAAACCATTTGTTTAAGCCAGTGGTTCTCAACATTCTAATGATGTGACTCTTTAATACAGTTCCTTATGTTGGGGTGACCCCAACCTTTAATTGTGCTACTGTTATGAATCAAAAATGTGTTTTCCAATGGTCTTAGGTGACCCCCTGTGAAAGGGTTGTTTGATCCTCAAAGGTGCCATGACCCACATGTTGAGAATTACTGGTTTAAGCACATCAATGCAGTGTATAAAATCATGAATTACCACTTCCATGCAATTTTGATTATTTATTTGAGTAAATTTTAATAAATTAATAAGTATATTGGTTTGTACATTATGTTTCAAATTTTCAATTATATGAAATACAATCTTCTTATATAGGTAAATATTTATCAGTATAACTTATAAGCAGTAACAGTAAAATAAATAAATAGTGTTTATAAAAATATGTATATGTATATCATTAAATCAGTAATTTGTAATGTATATATTTGTAAATTGATTATAAATCCCTTTCCCATTATTAAATATAATGCCATACCACTGTCTCATCAAACACACTTATTAATGTTAATCTTTCCAGTACCATTATATAAACTAATTATTGTTGCATTTTTATAAATATTATTCAGAATATGACTATAATCTGGGTCTATAGATTGATGATCCAATGATTTAATCACTGAAAAAATGCTTAAATAATCAAATGTCCTTTCATAATCTGAAAATCCAAAGCATAATGGCAATTCATATTTATTGGTTTTTTCTATAAATTCTCTCAATATTTGGATATGATTCACTGTACTAAAACCTCTTTTAAATCCAGGTTTTTTTTGGTGGATTGAAATCCAAAGTTCATTGTAGATGAGTTGTAATTATCTTGGTAAATATTTTGTATAGAACTGATAAAAGACTAATAGGCCTGTAAATTTTAATATTTTTTATCATATTTTTTAAATATTAATATTAATACTGCATTCTTTCAATCATCTAGTACATCTTAATGACTTAGACATTTAATATATAACTTTTCAAGAAAAAATTCTATTTTTTTCACCTGCTTCTTGTAAGATATTGATTATAATTCCACCATAACCTGAACTTTTCCCTTCTTCATAAATTTAATTGCTTGTCTTCATTCTTCATTTAAAATCCTGGGCAATTCAGAAGATGTAATAGTTGTGGGAGGTACTTTTCTTTTTTATTTATTATTATATAATTCTTAATAGAATTCTTCTACACATTTCATGATGTCATCTCTCTTTTTAATAATGGTTTTATCTTTTTTTCTTATTGCAGAAATAATTTTCTTACCAATACCAAAATGTTTACATTCTTGAGATTTTTATTCTCTTCTATAACTCTTCTTGATAGTTCACGATTATATTTTTTATATTATTATCAACTTTTTCACATAATTTTACAAAATTCTAGTTATCCAATCCTTCTTAATGCACCATTTTATATATTTTCACAGACCTTTCTTTTTCTTAAATTCTCGAGTCTCAAAGTAAAAATTTTACAGGTCAGTTGCTGGATTTTTTGTACTAACTATCTTTGTTGCAGTTTTAAAAAGTGTATCTTTCAAATCTAAATAATGTTTAAAATCTGTTAACATTTGAAAATGATTTACAAGTCCTCATTAAAATTCATTGGAGTGTTTCTAAAGATTAGGAATATCAACTGTGAATATTGTTTTTCTTAATAATTTTTGTATCTGTAGTTCAGTATTAATATGTATCTTGTATCTCACTAATCAATGAATATTTCTTATTCTGAATTTATTAAGAATATTACAGTCTTCACTTCCTTAGCCACTTGGCAGACATTTCTCAAAATTATTGATGAACACGTGTTACTTGTTACATTTACAAAATAGTAAGAAATCGAATATAAATTCATGTTAAGTTTAAAAATAATATTTTTTTTTATAAATGTCATTTACAAGATTTAATGAATTTTTTTAGTGTAAATTATTAAGCATAACCTGATTATTGTGATTTTTTGTATTTAAAATAGTATTTTCATTCAAGCTGTTACTTAATTATTTTTTCTAAACTTTTTCAAAAATGATTAAAATTTGAAATCTACAAGTGACAGAAGAAAATGCAGTGGAGTATTTTCAAAATTACAGAATAGTGCTTGCACAAAAAGTGTATGCTAATGGGTATGATATAAAACTTTATGTGCAAATGGAGATACAATAACATGTAATCTTAAAACATGTTCAAAGTGAGAATTCTTTTATCATGTTTTTTATTTTGTTTATTACAGTTATAATAAATTTTATTTAATTACAATTGTGCAGAGTTTGATGCAATTTCTTGTGTTTTTATAATCATCTTAAAAAATAAAATTGATAATCATCTTTAAAAAACAGCTCTATTGTTTAAAGTAGAATTTCCCAAACTTATTCTATTATGAAATACTTTACAAATCCTAAAATTTTAACAGGACACTTTAGTTTTTGTAATAGAAAGATAGATTTGGGTTTTTCAGTTTCAATAACAAATAATGTAAATAAGTATAATAGCTAAAAACAAAATAAACATTCCAAAACTTTAATTGCACAAAACAGCACTCTTGAAATTAAGAAACAACAAAAATAAATAATCAATGACATTTCTCATAACTTGGATGTTTTCTGTCTTTGTATTACAAATTCCTTTAATATCACAGAACACTTAATGATCTTCTACAGGACACTAGTGTTCCATGAAACATAGTTTGGAAAACTCTGGGTTAAAACACAACAACCTTGAAAATGGATTATTAATTTTAAAAATGCTTGGTAACCCTCCAATAAAGAGATTATACATAAGTATTCATATTTTCTGTTAGTCAAAATATAATTCAATTCTTTATAGCTTCATTTGAATGCTTCAATATTCATTTCCATTTAACATTTTTCACAAAAAATTAATTCATGATATAAAATGTTTCTTTTTCTGAAAATTTGTCTGCTCTCATTTCTATCACCATAGTTAAATTTACCTATAGCACTTTCATCTTTCAATTGTTTACCAATTCTAGCATTAAAGTATCTCATAACAATTTTAAAATGTTTACTCTGAGTAAAAGACTTTTGTACATTCATATAAAAGTTATCTACTACTTGTTAAAAAATTAATTTGGATTATCTGCATTTGGTATCTGCTATTAAGTTTAATAACTAATCTTGCCACTCTGTCTGTCATGCCATTAATCTCCAGAATGTTGTTCTTCCAATTTTATTTATAATGAATCCTATTTCACTTGTACTTCCAATATTTGTCCTTTGTAGTAGAGCACATGTCCACTTTTTAAATCAATTGTTTCTTCACCTTTTCTTCTAACTTCACAAATTCCAATAATGTCCCATTTAATATGAGGCAGTTATTTCAATTCATGCAATCTTCCTTCACTTGTAAGTCACCTGAAGTTGCAAATACCTAAATAAAAAGTCATCATTGGCATTTTTATAGTATCCTGAAAATGAGAGCCATGATTTATTTTTGTCTGAATTGTAAATATCTACAAGAAAAAAAATCATTGATGCACTCATTCTACCAATAAGAAAACTCAACTATTTGAGTTAAAAGCTATCAGGCAACTGAGAAAAAAAAACCATTGTATTTTTTGATGGTTCTGAATGTATATTCACATTCACTCTCACTTCTATGTTATATTAGCTTTTATAATGACCACACCAAATGTACAAAAGATGTAAAAAATATTCACAGCAGACCTATGCAAATGAAATGGTACAATGTTATAAGTAATTTTAGCATAATAAAATTATTTATAATATTGATAATAGAAAAACTAAAAATCATAATTGTTTTGATCAAACAAAGTAAAAAAGAAATATAAAAAATATGAATATCTGATGTGGGTGTTAATATCCCTTCTTCAATAAATCTGTAACTTTTATTTACCTAAAAACTTTAATTTTTCATTATTACTAAACTATCATTATTATGAAGTTTTAATAATAAAAAAATAGAAAATGTGTTAATTATGTTTCTAATTATAGTTTATTTAACACTCATCTCTTTTCGCATGACTATAAGGCAATCATTTTTAATGTATGTGTAATGATAACACTCATTATATATATATATATTACAAAGCAATCAAGTACAAATAATTTACTAGGACAAATTCCTTGATTTATTTACAATATATATATGGTCAAAAGTAAAAAAAAGAGAATATTTCCTTTTATAAGACATAATAGATTGACGTTGATGTATGAAAGGTTAAACATATTTGCAAGTTTGTTTAAAAAGTGGTTCTTTAGAATCTACTTGTGAATTTGTTCTAGTAATGTATTCAAACATTTTATAAAATATTTACTATCACAAACATTATATATTTGATCAGCAGCAAAAATCATTTTATGCTATTAAAATTATTAATATGTATATATATCACAATAATTTCTTATCAGTGTTTGTTTTTCATATATACCGAGTATTTATTTGTCAAAATGTAATGTATCTATAAATTTGGGCAAAACACTTGAAGACATTCTTATACTCAATACAAGTGGTAACATTATTCTTTTTTAATTTTTTTACCCTTGAAGAAAAACACTTTTTTTTTGGTGCTAATTTAGTAAGTGATCTCCACAATTTTGCATTTTAAAAACGACCAAAAATGTCATCTGACACATCTAAGTGATAAAAAACTATATGAAAATGTCAAACATTTAGATCTCGGGTTACATGACTAATTTGAAAAAAAAAAGCCAAAACAAAAAATATTTATAACTCGGGTCATATGACTATAATATCAATTAAAAGCAACACACATAGAAATCTGGTCAAGCAAAACTTTACAAAATAGACCTGAGATCGCATAATAAAAAAAAGCCAAAATGTGAAAGATTTAGAACTTGGGTCACGTGACTATAAAATAATATCAATTAAAAGCAATACATATAGATCTGAGATCCCATAAAAAAAAAAGCCAAAATGTAAATAATTTAGAAATCTGATCAAGCAAAACTTTACAAAATAGATCTGAGATCAGCATGATAAAAAAAATATTTTAAAAATATAAAAAGCTAACATGCATTAACACAGGTTACAAAAGAAGTTCACTTATTTTTAACATATAAAAAGCATCACATATTATTAACATATAAAAGCATAGATATTTAAAATATATAAAAAGCTAACATGCATTATTAAATCATGCAGGTTACAAAATTAACATTTAAATTTATAACTTGTAAGCATCATTTTTGTAAAAAATAAAAAGATCGATCGAAGGGATATATATATAAATTTCAAAATAAAACATTCATTTTACAATTAATTATATTTTTTCTTACCAGAACCTTGATATTGTATGTTCCCTTTGTTTGCAAAATTTCAGATTCTGTAGCTCATCTCTGCCTAGAAAAACATATAAAATGTAGAACTTGGGTCACATAACTCTAATATCAATTAAAACCATCTTGTATTTCTACCTAGAAAGCCATTAGGTTGTACATGGTGCTAATTTTTTTATCCATTAGCAGGTCAGGCCCCTGAAGGTAAATTGATTTATATGTTTTAAAGTCAACAAGGTATTTTTTTTAGATTATCATTGGCTAAAAAAGTAAAATGAAAACAACAGCATTTAAAAAAAAAGTAAAAATATATTTTCTCATTTTAAATTATAAATCAAATAATTTGTATACAACCTAGTTTACAAAAATAATATTAATTTTAGCTAATTTATTAAATATTTATTTTTCATATGAATACTGCTAACTTCATAAACCAATGCCTTTTAGTATGTGTGGATGTACATATAAATATTATCCTGGTCACTATAATTTGATATATGTTGCATTTAAACTTAGTTATAGACGGCTTACTTGTACACAAACATATATATGCATTAAAATATAAGAAGATAAAACTCATTAAAGTCTTCATTTGCATTTCATCTATATCAGATCTACTCTTGATTACGTAAGATGACTTTTGAAAATTAATACACCAATCTGTATATCTATTAACATTGAAATGAGATTTACTAGCAACAAAGAAAAACAAAAACATATTTTAAATAAATGTAAAGATTTTATTTTTTTATCATTTTTTAAAAAATAATATTTATTACTTTAATTTGTATAAGGGGGGAGGGATGCCTGAGATATCACATAGCAGCCATGCCAATTCACAGCTTCCACATTGAAATGGTAAAAACTAAAAAAAAAGGTTAAAAAAGAAGTAACATAAATATTTGAATAAAAAGTATTGAATATTTCAAATGTAAAGAAGGCATTGCTGATTCTCGAGGTGCCATATTGAATTTTTAAAAGAACTGACATGAGATACCATTTTCACAATAACTTCAGTTTTACTAAAGTTAGAGCAAAAAACTTTACATTGATAGAAACTAGAAAAACTATGAAACACAAAAAGATTAAGACAAATAGTGATTACTATTCAAAAAATAAACAAAAAAGAAATTTCAATATCTGACAATTATTACTTTATTGTTTGTTCATAATTTCTAATTTGTCATTAAAGATATTAAAATTACATTTTCATTGATAATTTTTTCGTATTCCTCATAAAATTATCTTTCAAACCATATATAATACTTCTTACCTGAGATAATCCATAGTTTCAAAACGGTAGTAGTAAGATAAGAATTCTTCATTTTTTCCTTGCATCCAAGAAGTTGAACAATTTTAAGGTGTCTGGAAGAAAAAACATTCTCTCTAATAAAAGATAAAAAAAATTTAAATTCCATCAGAATATAAAAATAATGAAAAGTTTGGGGATATTATTACTTACCACTGTAAATACAATAAAAAAGTAAAATGTCATATAATTTGAAATTCTAAATATAACATCATGGTACACATATATGTATATTATAAAACGGGTGTATATGTATGCATCATGCAAGTTCGTCTGCTAATAGTTATGAAACTCAATAGCCTGATAAACAAGATGTACTACAAATTTGAGTTCATAATTTTCCATTATTTTCTCAAACTATTTTGATTTTAAACTTTGGATTAACCAAACTTGTTCCTAACACCATCATACTGAATAATCTTTGCCAATACAGAAAGCAATTTACAAATTTAGAATATGAAAAAAAAATTCATTTCAAGAGGCAGTCAAAGATTACTAAAAAGGTTCTAATACACATATTTATAAAAAAAATGTTTACATTCTATATCTTTCAAGATATGTCTTCCAGAGAAACATACCTGTTTATATTATCTAATATAAATATGCAAAATATTAAATATTTCATATTATTCAATCTTAATATTAATAAAAGATAAGTCACTCCAGATCTTGTTTAGCAATTGGCAAAAGTAATCAGTAATGAAGTTGTCACAAAATTCTAATAAGGAAGGCAATCAGGCAGTCATATGCCTCTCAAATATAAAATGAAATTAATAAAAACCAAGTTAGTAAAACAACAATTAATGAAAAAAAAATTAGTAAAAACAAAACAAGTTAAAAAAAACAAAACTAGTAAAAACTGAATAAAAAAATTATTGGATTATATACCACATTACTAGAGATGAATGCATTATAAATGGTAGTGTACAATGACATGTACTGTGGCTGCTAGGTGACTCTGCAGCACCACCGAGAAGCCTTCAAGTGATAAATTTATATCCAAAAACAGCTAAAATTGATGGAAAATTAAAATGCCTAAGGCAAGACATCAAAAGTAAGTAAAAACAACAAAATGATATTCTTTACCTATCATAACATTTCACCTACTATGTTCCATAATAGTATATTTTTCTTAGTTTAAATTTTTCCAAGTTAGTATATATTAATTAAATGCAACTTAATAAAATGATAGTACATTGCAGTTGTATATATCTGCCAGTAGATATACTTGCTTCATGTTGTTGTGTTTGAATCTAACTCCCAGCATAGAAATAATTTTATTAATAAAGCAAACCCACATATGTTAGAAATAGGCATGTGTGTGTGTGTGCATCTTAAGTAAAGAATAAACAGTTTTATTAAAAAAAATTCCATCTAAGTTTAGAAATTAATAAAATCAGTAAAAGCAATGAAGAAAATGTGAAAATGAGTATATAATGGGAGAGTGGTTCAAACGTATTAGGAAAAGTAAAATAAGCACTGTATCCTAGAACAATATTAAGATAGTTGCATTTGTCACCCTTACAGACAAAATACATTATAATAGTAAATATGAATACAATGCACAGCAAGACAGAGTGGTGACATAAAAGTATGCAATGAAGAAATGCACTTAAAGAATATCTGATAATAGCTTTCCTTGAAACATGCTGCAGGCAAAACCTGATGTATATAAGGAGAGGGTGGCTTTGCTATGATTGATTAGATTATTTTTACAACAATTACTAATATATAAAATATTGAAGAACTGTTAATGAAAGAACTTTCATTATATCTATGCTTAAATTAAAAATACTGATGTTGAGTGTCTGAACCATTCCTGATTATATTTTTTAATGTTAAAATTTCCCCATTACTCAACATTTTCTTTCAAAACTGTTTTAATACATCGTAATAAAATTAAGTGGGTGTATCAAAAGATGCTACATGTCTATCTTTTGTAATTATTTTTTCAATAATTGTTTTTGAAATTTGTATTTTATTTATTTTTGAGTGGGGAGGAGATGTATTTTATGTATTTCACTGATTTCTGTTTCTGTAATTTTTATTTCACTTATTTTTGAGCAATTTCAATTAATTGCTTGGGATGTTTTATTTTATGTATTTTACCAATTTCCATGCATATACTTTTTTGTTCATATTTTACTTATTTTTTAATTTTCATTTTACTTATTTGTGAGTCATTTCAATTAATTGCTTGGGAGTGTTTTATTTTATGTATTTTATCGATTTCCATGTGTGTACTTTTTTAATTTGTATTTTACTTATTTTTTAATTTTTATTTTACTTATATTTGAGCCATTACAACATTTTGTGTGTGTGTACTTTTTTAAAATTTACATATTATTTCACTTGATTTTTTTACTTACTTTTGATGACTTGCCTTAGGCTAATTTTTTTACTTGTTTTTACTTACATTTGATGTCTTGCCTTAGGCATTTCAATTTTAATTTTGCATCAATTTCAGTGATTTTTGGATATAAATTTATCACTTGCAGGCTTCTTGGTGGTACTACAGCATCACCTAGTAGCCACAGTATGCATCACAGAACACTACTATATATTCTGTATTCTGAATAAGTAAATATTTTTATTATTTATTCCATGCTTATTTATTGCTTAATTTTAATCAAGCCATATTTAAAATTAGTTATTATTTATCATTTTTCACATCTGTTAGCTATATTTTATTTTAGCATCTTCATTTTAGGAATGTTTATTTATACAAGTATGTTTACAGATAGAACCATGCCTCTCTCTTATCATTATGCTAGCTTATTTTTAAAAGATGGTAGCATTACTTTTTCTTATACTGTCTTGTTGGTATATATTTTTAAGAGATAATAGCATTAGTTTCTCTCTTATATTTATTGTTTTGCTAGAATATATTTTTAGAGATAGTTTAGGCTCTTTATTTAATGCAATTTCTATTCAACATTTTGTCCCTGATATGCATTATCATTATTTTTCTGATTAGTGACAAAGTAGTAGGTCATTTTCTTATTATTCCTCAAAACTAAGTGCATTTTATGAACTATGCCATCATACTTTTCCTTTGCTTTATTCAGTTATTTGTAGATGGATTTGTTTTGTTAATGATATTGTAAAGCATGTGTAATATTTTACCATATCTGACATTTTAATGGTTTTTATCAAGATATTGAGGATTTTCACCCATGCCTCTGTAACATTCTTGGCTAGCTTAGATGTAAATAATTCATTATAGATATGTAAGTCCTATATTTGAGCTTTGCTAACAATGAGGACAAAATATGATAAATAATTAATTTAAATATTTTAAAGTTTATTTAGGCATAAATAGACAATATACATTGGTATTATCAGTTCTTAATTGCTGGATTTTTAAATGAATATTATTATTGAGTATGTTAAATATTCATAAAAGGGGACACTGCTTATATGAAGTTTATTACTATTATATGAAGGTATTGAGAAGTGAAAACTTTTTGATAATTAAACAATATAATGTTAATTTTAATCTGCTGGATTATTTTTGCTTAATCAAATTGAATTTATTTTTATATATAAAACATGATGTAAATTTTAATCCTTCTGTGAAAAATTTTGAGGAAGTAACATTTGTAAAAGCCTTTGGCTAAGTGAACTCAGAATATATTTAGTATTTGTAATTTTGTATTTGTTTTTTATAAATAAATATTTATCTTTGTTATTTAAAAAATTTCTCATAATCATTTGTTTACATCATTTGATTTATCAATCAGCAATCATTTGATATATTAATCAGAAATCTAAACAATCATATAATATTATTAAATTATTTTAAGTGTCTATTTGCTAAACATGAACATTTGAACTAATGAGAAACACTTTATTAAAATATATTTGAATATTATAATTACACCTAAAATATATATTTGCTTAATAAAAAGCTATAATGAGATTTATCATTCAGCATCACATTGGTTATTTATTACAAAACTATTTTCCATATTAAATCATATTTATTATTTCATGATATAAAGTTAAATTATAGAACAATTCAAATTTAAAAGATGTTTAAGGAGTTTTATTCTAGAGTATTTAGAAAGACTATAAAATCTCTTAACCATTTTTAATAAATGAATGTCATCCTAGATTATTATTTAACTTATTCCAAATTAAGATATGTTTTATTTTATTTAAATTAATAATATTATTGTTGTTATTATCACAATGACAATAAGACATTAATGCAGGAGTAGATGTATGTCTTACTTTGTTTGCTAGGATATCATTCAATGTAGAATAAATCTGAAAAGTAAAACGAATTTATTTTATGATTACACTGAGATAGCCTGATTTGTTTTGTGAACCATATTACTTAAATTTAGGTCATTAGTGAAGAAAATACAATCAAAAGATGAATCTAATGTGGCAAAGATGAAAAAAAACATTTTTTAATGTTATAAAACAGAATATGATTTTATCTGATCATGGCAATGAGATAATTAAAAGATGGATAATAAGAATTGTAGTTGTATATGTCTAAAAGAGAAAGATTTAATTATAACCTCAATGGCATATGATTGCAATATTAAGAGTTTATTATTTATGGTAGAACAAGTTGAGAGTTCTTTTAAATTATTGATAATATTGCTTTGTATTTTAATTATATTTTATTGTAATCACTTATCCCTATATATCTTCTTATTGTAACTTAGGGCATTTAGTGTATAAACCCATTGAGCTTAGCTATTACATGATATTTTAACCTGTATATTGTCTTTTCATTTTGCTTTATTTCATTCAGTTATAATTTGGTGTTGGCAATTGGTCAGCTGGAACGACTGATAGATTGTGGATCTTTTCTTTTTTGGGTTACAATATATATATATATATATATATATATATATATATATATATATATATATATATATATATATATATATATATATATAAACCAGATGTTTCTGCTTTAAGTTAAAATATATACTTATGTATATATCATATTTAGTACATGTACATAATAATATATGTGTATATAAGTGATTAAAAATTAAAAGTATTTTTTTAAGTAAAAAGTGTTTAACATTTTTAGGTTAAATTGGAAAATTGTTATTATTTTAAAAAAAGATGCTTATTAAAACTGACGAGTTCTGATTCAGCATGAAATACATATATTGAAGATCATTCATCTTTTTTGCATATATGTGAAATGTGTATCAGTTGTATAAGATGAAATGTACAATTAAATGGAGTTAAAAAGTCTGGGTTTAAATCACCTCTACTTACCAAAACTATATTGTAAATGAATTTCACTTAATATATATAATTTTTTTTGAAATCAACTGAAAGTGATAAATCTTTATAGTGCCTTCTCATGATTTAAGAAATAAACAAACAAACAAATCAATTTTCAACTTCAATAAAAACATTTAATAAGAAATAACAATGCATTAAATATAGAACTTTGAGGAGCTCCATACAATTTATTTTACTAATTACTCAATATCTTTGATACTTTAAATAATTTTCCTCTAATTTGACCATTTTCTAAACTATGAATTAATTGTTTATCTAAAAAAAAATTATATTTTCATATTTTTTGTCATACTGCACAATTAATTTTATCACAAAATTCCCAATAATATATTAATGTTTACCTTTAATGAATTGCCATTAGTTTTTATTAAAAAGTTATTTTTATTTAAAAATTTTAAAATTATTCTGTGCAAATATTTTTTTTATTAGTTAGCTCTAGTTGTCAAAATTTATTTTATACCAGACTTAAAAACTGATATTACTATAGAAGTTTTTAATAATGTTGGAAATTTACTATTATCTATTATTTGATTTAAAAAATATGAGTATTATTTTTAACACACACACACACACACACACATATATATATATATATAGTGTTAGACAGTTTTGGTGTTATATATATATTATTTACTATGTGAATTACTAAACAGTTAAAAATAATATATATAAAAACACTTTATAATTAACACTTTTATATGTTATGCATTAAAAAGCCAAAATAATTGTTTTCTTTGACCACAGTTGGGGTTTTTGTATTTAACTGAAAATAAAAACTCCATTCTGATGGAAGAAAACAATTATTATTAGCTTTTTAGTGCACAGTAAATAAAAACATTTACTATAAAATTATATATATATATATTATAAGGATTAGACAGCTCAATCATCAAATAAGTTATAATATAGTGAAGCTATATGTATATATATGGGTGTGTGTGTATGTGCTTCATCATTCATTGTTTATTTAACCACATACCTTAAAGCCAATCAGAGTGAATGGATATTAAAATAAATGATTAATAATATATGTCTGTATATAATATTAAAATAAATCACAAATTATAAAGGAAATTTAAATATAAAATAAATTATTGCATCAGGAAAAATAAAGAAAATATTGCATCAGCACATAAAGAAATTAGCTAATGCACAAAATAGATAAATTTAGTGTAAGATCGATTAAGAAAAATTATGTAATATAAAACAGTTTGTTTAACAGTAGTGTAAAATCATATGATGCTTTTAAGATCTTCTAAACAAATTGAAAGCACTGGTGGACGACAATTAATGAACTAATGTGAAAAAAAGAGTTAAAAGGTGTAAATATTAAAATTCTTCTTTGTTAAAGATCAACCATCATCTTCTTGTTCTAAAGTCTGGGAATATCTGTACAAGTCTTGCTTGAGTAGAAAGATTGTCTCCACCCTCCCATGTCCATCCTCAGCAGGAGTCCTAGAAGTAAAGCAGAGCAGAAGACCGAAGAATCATGCCTGATAACTGCCTACATTTACTCCCAGGAGAAAAGACCTATCTGAATGAAAACACTAGCACAGATGGCTGTGATGAAGATTGGAACAGCTGTCAAGAAATCTTGACTGCATCATAAAGCCTGTAAATGGACTCTTAATTTTCCATCCATATAAAGCTTAATCCGTATATATACATGCATCTTAGATACTGGTAACTTTTATTTTTATCATTTATTATTATTATTATCGCTCTGCTTAACTAATTGTACTTACATATATATAAGAAGAGTAAGTTGTGTATTCTAGCGATCAACTAATTCTGTTTATATATATATATAATGATATCATTAGTATACATATAAACTCAACAAGATTATTATTATTTATTTTCTTGTTAATATAAAATATAGATGTAAGGGAGGATCTTGAGGATATTTTAAATAAGTTAAAACTTTTATTTTATTTTTCAACCCAGGCGGACATCATTTCTCAATAATTTGTCAGTTATTTTGATCTTTCCAAAGAATTCCCTCCACTCTGCAGTTATTGTTTTTTTTATTAAATTGTTTAAAGGTGAAAGAAAAGAAGACATTGATTGCCATTTAATTTAATTAAACTCTATATTCATTTTTGTAATTAGACTAAGAAAGACATTCATATTATGTATATTGAAACTGTAAGATTTGAATCCAAATCTTAGTTTCACCTCAGTTCTGTCATCATTCTACCTCTCACTCATTATTATAAGTTCACATGGATTCTGACCTTGAATATTGGATTTGGTGCATAATAATATGCAATATATGTACAATTATTTCAAACATCATATATGCGCACACACTCCAATATAGTTTATATATTAAAAATAATGTACTGCAGAGTATTATTAAATTGCTGTGCATGATTCTGTGTAAAATTAAATAATCATATTAATCTTATTGTGATCATTAAGTAATATTTTAATTTATAAAAAAAACTAATAACTATATTTTAAATGTAAACATATTTGTTATTATTTAGGTCAAATTCAGGTAGTACTTAAATTATGAAATCTAAAAATAAATCTTTTAATTAAAGTAAAGATGTTTAAAAAGATAAAAATTCCCCTGCTAATTAGAGTGCAAATCATAGCGGGAGGGGGAAAAGATGACAGAGCTTAGAAGTATTTTTAAACTTACAATTATATAAAGAAGGGTTTGGCAAAAGCTTTTCTAAATTACATCATATAAAAAGGTAAATTTTAAGAAGTGGTCAGATTGAAATTTCAACCTGTACCATTAATGCATCCATGATCTAAAGGGATATATAGCACAGACCAGAGAGACTGCTTGGATGGATGGTGCAGTTGTTCGATAGATCCAAAAGATAAAGAAAAAAAGAATAAAAGCAACATATTGATTGCTTATAGGCATATAATAATTCTTGTGATGAATATGAGTGGTGATTCGTAACTATTAAAATTCAAAATATGCTATTGCTGTTGCTTGTTTCTTATCCCGATCCAAATTTAAATCTAACAATGTGCAAGGAGTAAGCAACTGCTGCACTTCTTCAGTCTGTGGCTATACATACAGAGCTTCCCATAATATGAGACAAACCTAAACTAATATTGCTGCCTACATATAAATATTTTCCTAAATGTGACTGCTGTTAAACCAGGAATCTTGGACTCTCCAATCAAGTGTGCACACTTTGATCAATCAAACGTAAAATGATACCTAAGATTAAAGACTATCTTTGAACTCTAACGTTAATTATATATTTTCTAATGTACCTTTTAAATTTCATCTTTCAAATTCCAAATGTAATGCAACTCTAACTAAACTTTAATGTAGATCTGTAATTATCTGTAAATAATCTTATATTTTAATTAATCTTGTAAAACAATCTATTTTTTATTCTTCTACTTGGGTATCTAAAATTTATTAGTATTAGTTAAATATTATATTTCATGCCCACGTGATTTTCGAGCTGATGTTTTTTTCCCATTAATTCGCAGAAGAGTTGCTCCTCTTTTGTACGACTTTAAATTTAAATAAAAACCCGTATCTTTTAAATAAACACTCAGCTCAGGAATTATAATATCAATTCAACATGTATTATGATAGCGAGATCCTATAGTTTATTGGCCACTTGGCGATCATTTTATTTTTAATAATATTATAAGTTATTTCGTTAAGTCTTAAATCTAAAGTAGTATTGTTATATAAAAGAGGAAGGGGGGGGGTTAACAGTTTATCATTTACTTACTGAATGTGGGGATTGGAAATAAATTGAATATTTTAAACAAAAGCATAGAATAGATAAATGTATTTGCATTGTATGTGTGAACTGCGTTGGTTTATCGATGCCTTAAAACGTAAAAACCGCAGAAACCAAAGAGAGATTCCTTAATGTTTTAGTTTTTATAATCAAAAGGGCATAAAGAAATGACACCAAATGGTAACTAACCTTGTCACATGGTCAGGGATGGAAAGGCTACAACCTCATGCTGATGCTGCACTCGTGACAACTCCTAAAGGGCACTGACCCGATGTTTGGCCGTCCCTCTCATCACTAAGTTTCTCAGTGGTCATCTTCTTATAAAAGCTGAATCTCTTCATAGCTTGGCAGCATCCAAACTATCGCAGGTCACTTTAATGATTAGTATAAGTATCTATGCTTGGTCTATTTCCACTCCTCCACATCTACTACTCTATTAATAAATTGTTAGTGTTTATAAATGATCAAAGAAATAGTGATTGCTAAGTTGGCAAGTGCACTCCTCATTAGGACTCCATATTGTAATCTCACGACACACACAACTTAAATGTGAGGCATAAGATGAGATCGAATGATACCCAGGTAGAATTAAATTATGTATCAATTAATTAATTGTTTAATAAATAATTTGCATATATCTTTTTCTGTGTTGTGTGTCTGCTTGATTTTATAGAAATAATATAATGTCTCATTTCATTATCAACTCTTATTAAGTATATAGCAGTGGCCCTTAACCTTAATCATAATTTAGTTATAGTTTCTTGATCTCCCTGATCACCGGGTCTAGAAAGATATTGCTATTGTTATGGTAGACATGTTGTCATGTGGGTTTTTTTGTGAATGAAATGACTATGTTTGAATACAGTATCACAGGCCCTGAACCCACCTGTTGTACTGCTCTTCAAACATGGTGGTGGAATTTTGAAACATGTTAACAAGGCATACAAATTCTTACCGTTACAATATACATGTTTATATAATTTGTTAATATATATATATTTTAGAAAGTACTTCGCAATTATTATATATATGTAAACTTAATCAAGCTAAATGTTTTTTTTTTAAATAAATACTCACAATTATTGTATTTATGTATACTTAATAAAATTAAATGCTTGTTAAATAAAGATGTATTGGAAGATGCAGTATATATATATATATGTATATATATACGTGTGTGTCTAATATTTAGTAATTGTAATAGAGTGGTGCAGTGCGATTTTTTTTATATAATCATCTATTCAATATTTATCAAATCTATGTTCGTAAATTAGTTAAATAACAATAATTATTAATTAATAAGGCTAAGAATAAACGCTGCATATAAGTTTATTTGATGACTTTGAAGAGAGGGGAAGTTTTATTATCATATAACGGATTTTCAGATATAGTAGTATACGGTCTCTTATATATATTAATGTTAATAAGGCTTTAATCTTTAAGATTTTTTGACCGCATTTCTTGTACTGTGTTATTTGTTGATTATATCATGTCTCTACAATTTTTTATATTGTGTTTGTCAAATTACATCATCCAACCATCTCATGAACACTGGATACATCAGTTGCCTGGGATAATGAATCCTGTTAAAGGGGTAGTGAGAAGAAAATGGACATTAGCTTTCTCAAAACACTTCATTTCTGAACCCAGATCATGCTTAGGTGAATGGGTTCCTTTCTTTAATAATTAATTAGAGGCTAAGCAGCTATCAACTAATTAAATTGGCATTATAATAAAGATTTTACTATGTTAAAGACACACATTTAAATATATAACATAATCACTGAATACCATACTGAATCTCACTCTTTTGTTTTATAATTGCCTGTTGATATATGATCTGTGTGTTGCTATACCAATCTATTTTAAAGATTTGTTGGGATTATGTATATGTGACTATATTCAATTCAGTTTCCGGTTCATTTAACTAATTAAAACAGGTTAACTTCACCATATATTCACACCATAGATCTATTTCCGCTCTTCCTCTCTACCTAGTCAAATTAAAGCATACCAAATGTTTTGTTTTATTTTATTTAAAAATCTAAGTATAATTGAATCTTATGTACATACACAGGTACTTTCTTGTTATTTGTAAATAATTCCATTAAATGCAACATAAACAACCTTATGCTAACAATAAATTATAATTTATAATAGTAACCAAGATGTAGATATTTATTATTATATATGTGTGAACCTGACCATCATATGCTAGGATTCCTAAGAGCATTTTGTCTCTACCTTACCACTGGGCTGCATTAGAAAAATTAATTCTTGTGAGGTTAAGAGAGTGAATCACTTAGTTAGGATCTAGGTGAGACTCGAATCCCCTTTACCTATGTCTCTGGATCAGGTTAAAGCAATACTTCTAAACTTTTTTTTTTTTTATTATATATTTAACTATTAACTTTTTTACATTATAAATTATCTTTTTATTACATTATTAAATATTTACATCTTTATAATCCCATTTCCAAAAACCAACTGACAAATTTTCAAATTTTTTTATACTTGTTTAACAATTCCCTTTCTATACTTTCTGACAGTTACAATCGTAATCAAAAAGAAAAAGAAAAGAAAGAAGAAAAGTTCATTAATTACTTCAAGATTTTGAATTATTTTATATTTAAAGAATAAATGACTTTATGATCTTTTTTTTTATTAAAGAAAATTATTTATTATAGATAAATACTTTGATGTCTTATTTTATAATAACAACTTGAAAAAACAGTTTTTAAGACTGGTTTTCATCGTTCGTAGCTGCATTGGCCTCAAGTACAACTATAGTATGTTCTGCTAAAGAAGGTTCTTTTGTGTAGATCATTTGATTATATAGTCAGTTCTATTAGATTTCAATGCCAATCAATGTTTAATTGGTGATTCTGAGTACTATTCCTATCACTGGTTTGGATAGGCCTCTTTTCTGCATTTCAGTAAACTGTTTTTGAGGTTATATCTCACTATTGTATAGAGCTGAAAGAATTCCAGGAACCACTATAAATTTCCTGCCGGCACAAGAATATATCTGTGTGAACCACTTTGTCATGTAATCATTTTTTTTGATTGATTTTAACTACAGTCTGTTGTTTATTTTGTGTTTTTTGAGTGGTATCCTCATCATTTTCTGCCACAACTAATCACTTTCACCAGCTCATACTATGGATGATAGTATCTGAAGTAAACTCGTTTTTCTTTCATTATGCTCAGCTATTATTCTGACTAGAAGTGCCTATCTGACGACATGTAAAATATTTAATATGTGCTGCAATTGATTTTCTTTTTGTTTACAATATTCATTAATACTTTTTTATGACACATTAATAGATATTTTATTTACAGTTGTTGAGAATGCAATATAAATAAATAAAAAAAGAAAAGGGAGATAAATGAATTATATTAAATTAATAAAATAAACAATGTTAATAGAAAAATTAGCTAAGTGTGTGTGTGTGTGTGTGTGATCTGTTTGTAATAACTGGAAAATGTATTTGTAATTTATATTTTATATATACATGTTTAAATATATATTTATTTATTTTAAAATTATCTGTATTACTTTTTTTTAATATTTGATGTCGTCAATTGGATGGTAATGTTCGAAAAAGAAGTTGAAAACAAATTACAGTTTAATATATGCATGAATACGATAACTAACAATGAAGGTTGGACAGTATGTGACTCATGAAATTGAATAATTTAAAAATACTATGAAAATCATTGACATAATACCAGAATTGTGAGGAGAGTGGTGAACATTATTATTTGTTTTCACTATTATTCAGTATGCTTCTAAATAGCCTAGCAAAATTTTGTTTTGGTTAATTTTATTTTATTTTATTATCTGAAAAAAAATAAAATCATTTAAATTTTATATAATTATCAAAAATGCCCAGTAAAATAACTCAGATATCCAAGGTATTGTTTGTCTCTTTATTGTTATCTACCTGATTATAGCAGTCTTAACACAAAGATGCATATATGAAAGAAGAATTGTAATAAATAATGGTCTATTCACCCATCACTGGAGAAAAGAATCAACACCACAACTTGAAAAGAACTTCCAATAACTTTTAATTAATTCTACTAATCCATCTTGTCTATATTTTTACAAAAGTAAATACTTCATGACTAGATGAAATCCCTCCAGATCTATGCAAACTACAACTAAAACTATAGTTAATTTTCATAACCATGGTTGTCCAAGTTTGAAGATGAAATATAAATTTTGAAGCTCTTATTTTTTTTATTTGTTAATCAAATGTGAAAACAAGGAAAAGGTCAAAGTGATTATAATTGATATTTAAACAGTTGTTAATATATATAATAAAGAAATCAAGTCATATATCATGTGACTTGTTTTAAGCTTGTATTACAGACATGTTATATAGGAAGAATGCTAATAGCTCAACAAGCTTTTTATCATATGTGCTGCAAAAGAAACTATCTGGAATTATTCCTATCATCAAACTATTTTTGAGCTGTTGGCAATCCTCAGTAAGGGGTTAGGATTTAAAAACATATAAATGTCTGAAAATTTCAGATTTTCTACTTGATAGTTAAGTATTAGATAAGTGCTGGCCTTGAGTTGGTATTTTAGATCTAGTGTCTGAATATCCTAGCACCTCCCTGAAGAGAACCAAAAGCTCAAAACTGGTTTGAGGATAGGGATAATTGTAGACAGAGATTTTTAAATACTTTCCTTGTGGCACTTTTGATAAAAAGTTTGTTAGAGGTATTAGCATGCTCCTTATATTACATATCTATAATACAAGCTTAAAACAAGTTACATGATATATATCTTGATTTTTTTATTATTATAATTTTGCTCTTGAGGCTTTGGCAATCTTATATTGCTGAAGTTATTAATATATGGTGAGACTGAAGTGTTTTTAGATCCATGTATCTATTTAAGTTATATAGCTGAATTTGAAGATGTATATGTATCTGAAAATTCCAAATTTTCTATTTAATAATTAAATATTAGATAAGTGCTGGCCTTGAGTTGGTATTTTAAATCTAGTGTCTGAATATCCCAGTGCCTCACTGAGGAGAGTCAACAACTTGATTCAAAATCAGTTTGGGGATAGGAATAATTCTAGATAGAGATTTCTAAATGCTTTCTCTTGTGGCACTTAAGATAAAAATCTAGAATGCTCTCTCTCTCCCTATATATATATATATATATATATATATATATATAGGATATATAACCATGAAAACATTATATATATATATATATATATATATATAATGTTTTCATGGTTATATGATGTAAATAAAGTAGTTTTTGAGTTAAGCCATGTGTTATTTTTGTTTACTTCACAATGTATCAGTGAAATAGCATATATATATATATTATAACAAAATCCTATTTACCTCTCACTAGACAGGTGTGTACTACCGAATATGTATATGATGTATCAATATACGTGCCTGTGTATTTTTATTTAATTAAGTGATTTGACCTAAAATATTATTATTCAAACTTATGGGTTATTCTCGCAACTGTAATATATCCCCAATGCGTATTTATGGTCGTCCGAAGGACACCAAGCGCCAATCCTATACAAATATAAGAATTACACAAAGTGGATATATTACCAACAAGAATACTATTTATGTAATGTGAGAGAGGTTTTGACCATCAGCTAGCTCAGTCTCATGGTCAGATGGCATCACAGCCATGAGTAGCTATGAATGGGGTTACGAGTTCTCTTTTATTTTTATTTTTAAACATAAAAATAAATAAAATAATCATAAACTAAATAAATGGATTTATAAACAATTAAACTAAGTCAATATTCTACTTTCTTGATATATTTATTTAATATTATAAAAAAAAAAACAATATTTAGCACTCTGTCATTTCAAATCGCAATCATACATCATTCTTTTAATAGATCTCTCATACATATCTCAAGTAGTGAAGGTCGATACTATGAAAAGTTTGTATCATGTGACTTTCAACACTAGTTACTTTCTTATGTCCGTAATGGAATGAAGCTTTAAAGAAATCTTATAAAGTTAGTTCACACATCACCTTCACTGATTATTGAAAAATACAAAATTTCCTTTTTATAGAGAAGATTTAAAAAGATCAATGATTAAAGTTCTTTACCTGGCTTTCCCGGGAAGTAGTAGAAGCAATTTTTATTTATTTATTATATAGTTCCATTCCACAGGTAAATTAGGCAATTCAAGGTAATGATTTGAGATCTTTATGTCCATTGGCAGATGAGGTTCATTTGATTCCACGCTGGAATTATGTGTTGTTTCGAGGCATCATGGTTTTATTGAGGCAGCTGCAGCAGGTTGGGATCAGGGGCCTGAATCCAATGTGGCTTCTCTTACCCCGACATGTCTTTTGAAATCGCCATTATATATTTTAAATATTAAAACCGTTTAGGTGTTCACTGTTGTAGCTCTGCCGGAAAAAGATCCTATGCATTCTGGGTGGCTCGCTTTTATAGCCCCCTCCATTGGTTCTAGAAGCTTTTTATCTCACTTTCGATTTTCAATGTGGAATGACTAGATCTGTTAGACGTGTGAAAACTCATGTAGTAGCTTCTATTGTAATATAACAGAAAAATAAATCTCATTCTGCCAGAAAACTCTAGTTGTTTCAATGTGAAACAAAAATCTCGTTTCTCTCTTTTCACTATTTAATTCATTTATACACGCATTTGTCACACACATATATATATCATTTAAAATGACAGAGTCCTTCCCCCCATGTTTATGTATTTGTAACCACCACCACATAATAAACAAAATTAAATATTATATATATCTCTACATCTATATATGTCTACCGATTAAATAATTTATTTGTGACTGGGTTCAAACCCATTCTGTCACAATACCCTCTCCTCCAAAAGCCTTCAAATACATTTGCATATTTTGAATGGCTCCTTTTGTACAACACTTATGTATTACCTGATTCTTTGATTTGCCCTTTGCTTGCAAAAGGCCAGGCTGGCTTTAATGACTGAGCATTATATGGCCCCCTGATTCCATGCCCTGTGTCCACCCAAAATGCATTATCCCCTTGATTATGGCAGATAGTTATGGGCCTTCATATAGGTTGCAAAATTTGTGTCATACGAACTTACCCAAATCACTGACATGAGGGGTTTTAATCATGACTCTATCCCCTACTTTAAATATGGGTGCCCTATGTCTCACTTTCTTTTCCCTTTGATGGCTCACCTGCTGTAATGTCTGATATGCTCTAATGTGGTCACTCTTCTTGTCAATGGGTGGTTCTTCCATCCCTGGCACAAAAGTCTTTATCTGACATGGTATGTGCTGTCCAAATTGGAGGCGAAATGGAGCGAAACCACTAGATTCATTTATGTTCCAGTTTTTGAAATCCACCACTTGAGGAGTCCATTTAACCCAGCCTTTATGATTCATGCCCATATACATGTGAAACAAATGCCCCAATTCCCTCATTACTCATTCACAGGGGTTGGATTGTGGGTTCTTGATGGAGGTAAAACTATGTCTAATCCCCTGTTGTTTGATCCACTTGCACCATTCCTTAGACATGAAGGGAGTACCATGATCAGACAATATGCTCTTGGGTTTTCCAGTCTCTGTAAAATGTCTGCCTTCTAGCATTTTGATGGCATTCTTTGTGTTCGCCTGCGCAATAGGATATGCTGACTCGTATTTTGAGAATAAATCGTATGTGATGGGGAGATATTTTTTTTATTGAATGCCGGCAGAGGGCTGTAAAAATTTAATGCTATCATTTCTTGTGGTCTATTTGGTATTATTGACAGCATGGGAGCTGCATAATTCCGGTTTTCTGGTTTGGTTTTCTGACAACTTTCACAATCCCTCAACATGTTCAAAACTGATGCATGGATGTTTGGCCAGGAAAACCATTTTCGAACCAAATGCTCAGTTTTAAAGCACCATAATGGCCATATAGTTGGTGGACATAACTTGTCACCTCTCTCCGCAATGTAGGAGGTATAACTGGTTTCCACTGCTTTGGATCATCATGTGTTCGGTACTGTAGAATATTTCTGTGAAGCCGGTACCTTGTTTCCTTTTCTGTCTTTGTTGAGCTCTCACCATTTGTTCCTTTTCCTATTCATTTGATTATCTCTCTTAATTGTTCATCTTGATGCTGCCAATCTTCAAAATTAGCCAGGTCCTCTTCAACCCTCTAGTTCCTTCCTATATCCATACTGGCAATATAAGGTTCTCCACACCTGGATAATCAGGATGGTGACCAGATGGATTCCAGCTCAAAATATCAGCCACAATATTCTCCAGTCTTTTACAATATTGAACGGTATAATTATATTCCTGCAACAACAAGCTCCAACGGATCAGCTGGCTGTTGGTGAGGTAGCTATGATTTATAAACTCGAAGCTCTTATGATCAGTCCTTACGATGACTTCTGACCCTAATAAAAACGGACGAAACTTCTGAAATGCCCAGATGATTGCCAGCACTTCCTTTTCTGTAGTGGAGTAATTTAATTCGGGCCCCTTGAGTAATCTGCTGATGAAATACAGCACTCCCATTTGATTTCCTTCCTGTATTTGTGACAGTGTATCCCCCAAACCATATCCACTGCTATCTATTTGTACCACAAATGGTTTGGTAAAATCCGGAAAAGAAAGCATAACTTGTCTAGTAAATCCCTCCTTTATGTCTTTGAGAGCCCTCTCCTGTTCTTGATCCCATTTCCAGGGTGTACCTTTTCTCAATAATCTAACCAAAGGTTCTGTCCATTCAGCCAATCGCTCATGGAATCTGTTGTAGAAGTTACAAAGACCCAAGAATGACCATACCTGCTTTCCAGATTTGGGTTTAGGAAACTCCTTGATGGCCGATACCTTGTCTGGGTGGGGTTTCATCCCCTGGGCTCCCACTAAGTGACCCAAAAATGTCACTTCATCTTTCATCATAGTACTTTTTTAAAATTGATTTTGATACCCTTATTTTGACATTCCCAAAGAAACATCTCAACATCTTTTTGATGCTACTCAATACTGGATGAGGCTGTCAATACGTCATCAACATACATAGTTATGCATTTCTTGATTTCATCTGCCAACACTTGGTCTAGACACCTTAACAAACCAGCCCCACTATTTATGAGCCCAAATGGCATTCTGTTAAATTGGTACAAGTATCCTCCATACCGAAAAGCTGTATATTGCCAGTCCTCTGGGTGGAGCTGGATCTGCCAGTAACTGGCTGTCAGGTCAAATGTTGAGAATACCCGCTTACCCTTGAATCCTCCCAATAACTCATGTATCAGAGGTGGAATGTTACAGTCTGGAATTGTTGCCTGGTTCAATTTTCTTGCATCCAGACATAATCTAATGGCCCCACTCTTCTTCTTAACCACCACTAGAGGGTTACAATATGGTGATGAACATTTAGATATTATCCCCCATTCTACCATCTGGTTTACTTGTTTTGTTACCTCCTCCCTATATTGGTATGGCACAGGATATGAGCGTGATTGCAAAGGCTGGTCCTGCCTCAGTTTGATGTGTTGTTCAAAACCTGGTATTATGCCTGGTACTTCTGAAAATACTTGATGATATTGATATAACATCTGCCTGAAAGCCTCCTTCTCCTCTTTGTTTCCCACAATTATCTCCTGGATTTTCTCTTCAATATCACTCTCTTTCCCTTCTGTCTGGATTACTCCTATTGATTGATGTAACTGTGCTGTGGTAAACTTGGTGGCTTCCCCTTCACATGTGAACCAACTGGTTTTAAAATCTATTGCACATCGATACCATTTCAAGAAATCTGTTCCTATCAATATGTCATGTATCAGATCTTTCATAATTAGAAAGACATGAGGAAATGGTTTTCCATTGATATGAAGATCCATCCATACCTGCTTGGGTTCAATCCTAGCCATTTTATTATTTGACATTCTGATTTGGATGGGTTTAATAGGTAGGGTCCATGTGCTAGTCTGACAGCCGATGATTTGTATATACACTTCCTCAGACATCACAGAGATCTGGCTGTCAGAATCTACCAATGCCTCAGCCTGCCTCCCAGCAATCTCTATTTCGATTTTTGGACAGCCCACACTTGCATATTTAGGAATCCATTCCTTATCAGAACATATCAGGTTTTTCATGCACCTCTCTTCCCCCCTTCCGGTCCCAGTTTTCTTTTTTCATTTCCTTCTGACATTGTTTGCTGATCTCTAATTGTCCTAGTACTCTATCAACCTCCTTTACACTTTTCCTTGATGTATCCCCTATGCTTATCACTACTTCACTTGGTAGATTTCTGCATACAATCCTTAAAATGTTTTTTTTGACAAATTACATGCTTCTAATTTCCTCAGTTGTGCCACCTGACATCTGAAGAACTGGACATGTGTCTCTTCCTCTTCCTCCTTAAACCCTTTCTGAATGATATGGGCTTTGATTCGTTCCTGAAGTTCCTCATTCCAGAATATTTTGTTTATAGCACTCTCATACTCTCCAAACATCTTTGGCTTCATCATTAGTGACCCCCACCAATCCCAGGTGTGTTCTTGCAAGTGGCTGTGGGCCACTATTATTTTATCACATTCTAACATCTCATATCTGTAAAAGTATCTTTTTAAACTTTTTAGATGTTCCCCGGACTTTTCCCCCTTTTCCCCTGCAATCTGTATTTTAATCATCTCATTTCCTTTCCTCTCCATTTCTCTCACCCTTATATATTATTTTAATTTATTTCTTTGGGTTTTCTATCTCTGGTTAGATGTCTCAGACTCACTCCCCCATCCCAGCACCCTGCACTGCCCTCCTGTTAGCCACTTTACTCTCGAAACCTCATCCACTTAGACAAACAAACAAAAAAATAACAGATTGCGTATCTTTGACCTACTGCACCAACACGACATGACAAAATGGTTATTTCTTGAAACCTCCCCCATCATCCAACAATAATCATGGATTACCTATTCTTGGCCTATTGCACTTCCTTTATTTAAAATGATCTGAGCGATATATGTATATATTCCAAACAGATGTACTTTAATCTATTTAAAGTGATTCGCATTTGAACCATCTATTTATATATACAAACGTTTTTCCCATAATAATCCAACTAAATATCGCTTTGATAATGGATTTAAAAAGAAAACACAGCATGTATTTTAATTTATTTAAACTAATTGAGTGATATATATACAAAACAAATGTACTTTAATCTATTTAAGGTGATTTGCATTTAAACCATCTATTTAAATATACAAACATTTTCCCCGTAATAATCTAACTAAATATCGCGTTGTTAACGGATTTAAAAAACAAAAACAAAACAACAGCATATATTTTAATTTATTTAAACTGATTGAGTGATATAGATATATATATATACAAAACAAATGTACTTTAATCTATTTAAAGTGATTCATGTTTGAATTCTCTATTTAAAAACCTATAAATACTTTTCCCACAATACTATAAACAAATATCGCTTTGTTAACATATTTCTAATATCTCATAACTCTCCCCATTCCCCTCTACTTCTCTTCGAAGCCCTTTAGTTGGGATGCCATGATAACAAAACCCTATTTACCTCTCACTAGACAGGTGTGTACTACCGAATATGTATATGATGTATCAATATACGTGCCTGTGTATTTTTATTTAATTAAGTGATTTGACCTAAAATATTATTATTCAAACTTATGGGTTATTCTCGCAACTGTAATATATCCCCAACGTGTATTTATGGTCGTCCGAAGGACACCAAGCGCCAATCCTATACAAATATAAGAATTACACGAAGTGGATATATTACCAACAAGAATACTATTTACATAATGTGAGAAATGTTTTGACCATCAGCTAGCTCAGTCTCATGGTTGGGTGGCATCACCGCCATGAGTAGCTACAAATGGGGTTACAAGTTCTTTTTTATTTTTATTTTTAAACATAAAAATAAACAAAATAATCATAAACTAAATAAATGGATTTATAAACAATTAAACTAAGTCAATATTCTACTTTCTTGATATATTTATTTAATATTATAAAAAAATAATATTTAGCACTCTGTCATTTCAAATCGTAATCATACGTCATTCTTTTAATAGATCTCACATACACATCTCAAGTAGTGAAGGTCGATACTACGAAAAGTTTGTATCAGGTGACTTCAACACTCGTTACTTTCCTATGACCGTATTGGAATGAAGCTTTAAAAAAATTTTATAAAGTTAGTTCACATGTCACCTTCACTGATTATTGAAAAATACAAAATTTCCTTTTTATAGAGAAGTTTTAAAAAGATCAATGATTAAAGTTTTTTACCTGGCTTTCCTGGAAAGTAGTAAAAGCAATTTTTATTTATTGATTATATAGTTCCATTCCACAGGTAAATTAGGCAATTCCAGGTAATGATTTGAGATCTTTATGTCTATTGTCTGACAAGGTTCATTTGATTCCATGCTGGAATTATGTGTTGTTTCGAAGCATCATGGTTTTATTGAGGCAGCTGCAGCAGGTTGGGATCAGGGGCCTGAATCCAATATGGCTTCTCTTACCCTGACATGTCTTTTGAAATCACCATTATATATTTTAAATATTAAAACCATTTAGGTGTTCAATGTTGTAGCTCTGCTGGAAAAAGATCCTATGCATTCTGGGTGGCTCACTTTTATAGCCCCCTCCATTGGTTCTAGAAGCTTCTTTTTATCTCACATCCAATTTTCAATGTGGAATGACTAGATCTGTTAGACATGTGAAAACTCATGTCGTAGCTTCTATTGTAATATAACAGAAAAATAAATCTCATTCTGCCGGAAAACTCTAGTTGTTTCAATGTGAAACAAAAATCTAATTTCTCTCTTTTCACTACTTAATTCATTTATACATGCATTTGTCACACACACACATATATATTTAAAATGACAGAGTCCTTCCCCCCATGTTTATGTATTTGTAACCACCACCACCACATAATAAACAAAATTAAATATTATATATATCTCTACATCTATATATGTCTACCGATTAAATAATTTATTTGTGACTGGGTTCGAACCCATTCTGTCACAATATATATATATTTTGCTGTGTATATATTATTTTTTTAGTGTTTATCCACAGAAAGGCTGTGAGTTGAAATAACAGCAATTAAAATTGTATAATTAAATCATATATAATTCATAACACACATATATATGTTATATAGCATAGATATATTAAGCTAAATCTGTATTGGAATATATATCTAGATAAAAATTATTTAAGTTAACCATTATTAGTCGCATACTTATTTTTCAGTTACATATAACTTATGATAATTCATTTGAACATTGAAATACATTTAAAAGATGAATTCGCTTTTACAATATTTTTTTGAATAAGAATTGTGTATATATATACTGTAACAGTCAAGATTGTACAATTAGTAAACAAGACTGAAAGACCAAGCAGGGACTCTCAACCAGCAGATGCAGCGTTATCTCCATGCCCCATAGTTTAAACCCCTACCTAGGCTTCCTAGCCTCAACCACCTAATTGACATCATTCATGACACACAGCTTCCCTTCTTCATACAGTGCAACATAGCTCAGGGTTCAAACATGGATTCTCTCTCTCAGGTTCTCCATAATTTACAACATTATACCAAGTCTTACATTAATCTATTTATATTGGTATAATTTGTGAGTTTACTCATTTTTCTAATGTTACAGAGCTAATATTATATTTATAAGATATAAAATCATGGATGTGACTGTTCTGCACTTGATTGACTTACTTAATGATATATATAATAATTAATTGATTCACAGTAAAAATGTACTCTTAGTTAACAAAAATAATATAAGTTTATTATAAAATTAAAATAATAGAGAAAGAAAGAGAGTAGCTTACAAAATATTAGATTGAAATGATCTACTGACTTTACATAGCATTTTAGAAGGTAGTGGCGGCTTACAATAATGTTGTTTGCTTTATATAGTTTGATTGGAAATATTATAAGCTATCAGCCCATTCTAGGTTTAAACATAACAGTTAATGACATATTTATTTAATGGTAGAATATGTGTATGGGTTTGAGTTTAGGTCACCCAGGGTTGCTGATAAGTGCAGGCAAAGGCTAAAGGCAAACATTACTTAAAAATTGCAGTACTACCTAAGTGAGTGAGGTCAATGATACCTAAATAAAGATGATTGGCTTAGCAACCTAATGGTATGGTTCACCACTGAAGAGTGGATATCTCTGACTGCAGAGATGCATCTGCTTCTAACCAAGAGTACATTTCAGTGAACAGCAGAGATGTGTTAAGACTAGGATTTGAGGTCACAAGGAGTCTCTCGCTTCTGCAAAAACTAGACAGGCACTAATCTATGGATTAGGAACCTGGGAACATGGTACATGGTCTGCTCTTACACAGTTTGACTGAATGACACATGAACCATATAGAGAATACATGATGAAGTGAATAGTACTGATATGACCATTATTACACATATATAGAGGTAGGAATGCATATATATATATATATATATATATGCATTCCTACCAGATACTAATTCATTTATCTTTCTATATATATATATATATATATATATAGAAAGATAAATGAATTAGTAAGCCTTCTGCCTACATGAATAAACATTATGAAACTTATTTTATATATAACCATAAGCATCCCAGTTAATGATGTATGATTTATTTTATAATTAAACCTGTTCACAATAACTATTTTAATAATCGTAAAATTTGAAAATATTATGAACAATATTTAAGTCTTGAGGAGATTGCTTACTGTTAAAAGTGCAATCCATTATTTCTTAATTAACTTATACATGGATTGTGGTTTAAATTTATATAGATATTATATTGCATCGAGAATTGATGCAATATACATTTAGGCAACCCTAGGAATGTCACTTTTTACCTAATAAAATATTGAATTATAAATATTACCACATTTACAGGAGCTTCATTATATAGAATCATTTTTTTTTATCAAAAGAGCATTATTAATTTAGCAGTATGTGAAGTAACAGTTTAAACCATATTAATGTTATTTTATTACGAATATCTTTAATAAAATTTATTTTCTAACACTTAGATTAGGTTACATATGTAGAGTAATATGAGAAACAACAAAATAATTTATAACTTTATTGAATAGAAATACACTTGCCACCTTTCATTAATTCTGTACATAATTCTGAGAATTAAAACATAACTTTCCTTGACATGATGGGGGTGGGTGGCAAGGCAAAAACCAAGAAAAACAATTTCTATACATCATATTATTACTTTTAAAATTTAAGAGTTTTCAATTTAGCATCTTCTCCGCTCATTCCATCCCTTGGGATTTTGAGAACAGAGAAACATAAACATATTTAATTATTTAATTTTCTTCCACCATCATTCAAGGTAATACACATGAATAAAATGCAACAAATAGATTACTAATTTATTTTAATAATTAAGCCAGCAGATCTAACATTAGTAAATATGATATAGATAGTTTATGAAGTTAAGACTAGTTAATAAAATAGTTACAGTTGAAACATGAAATAAAATAAAAGCTTTTTATCAGCAATATAAATGATGACTTCAGGATTTCTTCTGTGCAGACAGGTAGATGAGTTTAGGATCTTCGGACTGGCATAAGTATGGTAGGACATGGTGAATTTTTTTATATTTTGATGGAATTTCTTGGGACACCAATTCCATCGGATGACTGTGGAGAAGCCAAGACCCAACTACTTACATATAGTGGCAGATATAGTTAACATTTTCTATTTCTTCTTTGTAGGCACTGAGTAAAATTTTAAGCAGAATACAGACTTCTATATTATTATTATATGTATGTATTTTATTTAATTAGAAACACCAAAGAATCAGAATGAAATAAACAGCAGAATAATGCAGAAAAATATGGAATGATAATACAATGCCTCCTTCCATGTTTATATATATTATTTTATGCCTAGGGTTGTATATTGTGCATTTTCTTAATGGATTTGTTAAAATCTCTCTAATTGTTGTTCCATCTTACTTTTTGTTTTCACAGTCCTTATTGCCAACACACAGGTTTAAGGATCTTTGTTTCCTACTTTCATTTAACACCTTAAAGCATCTAAACATGTTCAACTGTAACTATTATAGCCAATGGTTTGTATAGATAGAGAAATATGGAATGTATGCTCCCTTCCTTAATGGCTATCTATCTCTCTTCCATGGTATACAACAATTTTTTTTCTTAATTGATTTTATTTTTGACAAGATATACTTTTTCTTAAAAATAAATTGCATGATTTAAACAATCAGCTGTCAACTTTAGAAAATGATGTAAGATTGTACATGCACATATTACTAATGTGTATGGATATTAATTAATAAATTTTATATATATATACATATATATTTACATGCAGATATACACTGCTTCAGTATATATATATATATAGTGCCCAGTTTATATCTGCAAAAAAGTTGACCAATTCAATATATATATATATATATATATATATATATATATATATATATTGAATTGGTCACCTTTTTTAATAGTAATAAAAATATAAATATATTTTTGCACTTCCCTCATTAACAAACTATTCTATCTCTGAAGGTTTTTGGTCCCTCAGGTGGGATGAGCAATTTGGCAGCAAGTTACCAATAATATACACACTTGACTACTAAATTAAAACACTGGTCAACCAAACACTTTATTTATTTTAAGAAGATCTCTTTAGGCAGCAGTTAATCACGAAGTAATTAATGTGTTTGCTCGACCAGCAATGAATCTAGTACCTGAAAACCCAGCTATCTCATTGAATTGTAGCTGTCTAAAAAATTTCTGCCCACTATAAAATTCTATTTCTTAATAAAAAAAATTACTTTCCACATGATAAAACTTTGGCGACATTCAAAATCTTTATTTCAAAAGATACTCCCCACTCTTTTAGTTTCAACTTAAATCACTTCTTAATAATAATTAAATATTTCAATCCCCACTCTATTTTCATAAATTAAACATATTATCTCATAACAAATGTGTAAGTTCTTTCTATTAACATAAATATTTCAATAACATTTAAAATTTCACCCTTTTTTCTTAAATGATTGCTTTTTCTCATAATACAATCATGCAAACTCTTTTCATTTTAATAAATATTTTAATATATTTGAAATAAAATAAAAAAACACAAAACATATTTAATTAAAATTCACATACACACACAATTAATAATTCTGAATAAAAGTTGGACAATGGAGCCAATCTAATTTATACCCTGAATATAATATCTCACTCTTCTTTCTTAAATGATCGCTTTTTCTCATAATACAACCATGCACACTCTTTTCATTTAAATAAATATTTTAATACATTTGAAATAAAATAGAAAACACTAAACCTATTTAATTAAAATTCACACATACACACAATTAATAACTCTTAATAGAAGTTGGACAATGGAGCCAATATAATTTATATTCTGAAGATAATAGTTCGTAAGAAGTTAAAAGTAAAAAGTTTTATCTTTTATTTGCTTATCTATCATGGCTTAAATATCAAGAATTGGAGAATAAGAAAAATGAAATGTTACCTAGGATTTGAAATTGATTTGTTGCGAGTATGACAAATAAAATATAGCTTCTGTAGAATGTTAATTCCAACCGGTTAGCACTAATTCCTCATAGATCTTTTCTTAATTTGTGATCCTATATGAACACTCATGGATCTCGTCATGGACACTCCACTGTTTCTTAGACTTCACCCAAACATTGTTTGTCCTTCAAACTATCTGCTGATGGTACTGCAGAAAAGGCTCTGGCCAGCTGCATGATATGATGGATTCAGCAATGCATCATTTTTTTAATAGTAGCTTTTGCAATTTTCTGGAATCAATCAGTTTCTTTGCAATCAAATTTCTTTCTACTTTCATTAATAATTTATTTGATACAATTTATTTCTGATCAACTTTATTTTAAAAATGGTCGCTCAGTATTGAAAGTCGTATTTGTGAGAGCAGTTTTTTTAATCATAAAACATTGATATCTTAAAAAGTTTTAAACTTAGACTAAATAGAAAAATATAGTCAATACAGGTAAGATTTTAAAATATTTTAATGTATGGATTTAGGAAATAAATCCAAAAAATGTAAAATAAATATAAAAAATGAGTCTGTGGGAAAATGTGCCATGGTAAAATATAGCGTGCCGAAAAATTCAAGAAAAAAGAAAAACAATACTACAAATGATAAAAGTCAATCTAAAGTTTCTCACCCTAATAAGGAATTAGGAATCAATCAACAATCTCATCAAGATAACTCATTATTAGAACTTGACTCAATGTCAAACACAACTAACGTAAGCATAAGCCTCATGCTAGACAAATCAAATGTTAATTCAGATTTGGTTCTATCAGGTCAAGCCCTAAATAATTCGGATACTAATCCTAAACATGACAATAAAACAATCTAACTGCTCATTGTCTCTGAATGCACCTAACCTGCATGACTCTAAACCTAAATTTGTTACCCCTAAAATTAAAAAATATATATCCAAAAATCTTATCTCAAATAGCGATGACAGCTCTTTATCGGACAGTACTGCCACAGGTTCCGTTCATAATGAAAGATCTGCTGGCTCTTGCCAATCAGAAAGTCATCTCTTGAAACAGAAAATAATAATAACAAAGAGTCTTTTCAGCTGCATTATATTAAGAAAATTATTAATAAATCAAATATAGTCCTATAGTCCTAAATCAATCTAAAACAACTAATAAAACTGTACTTCAAAAAGTCCGAAGCCCTAAACATAATGCTGAGCCAATTGATACATACATTATGGATGAACATGCTCTGATGAACAAATGCTTAAATAACCATTGCATTTCACAAGCTAAAAATTTACAAGAAAAATCAGATCAAATTATAGCAAAAGATTCGATCAAAACCAAAGATATAAGTAATACTTGTTATCAAAATGAGGATATTATAAAACATACCTCTTACAGTGATGATTCCACTACTGCTTATGCCAGTTCAGAATCCAAGCCATGCAAAGATTTTGAAGACTGGAATGCTGGGATCCAACATGGAAAAATTAAATACAAACTACCAAAGTGTTCCAAACAAGCAGTTAAATCAAGTAATAAAACTATTTCTGACAATAAGCTTAATATTAATTTATTCATGAATGAAACTAAAGTCAGCTATTCTCAGGGCATAGAGTGCAACATTAGCCAAAGCCATAGTAAGGTATCTCCACAAAAAACAGAAGATGAGCTATTTGGGGATGAATCTTCTGATCATACAAGCTCATATAATAAAAAAAAATATAATAAATTAAATGATACAGCACCCATTTATTACACCTCAAGAAAACCCAAGGACTTGCTAGAGGGGCTAAATGGAAACCTTGCCAAAAATGCAAATTTTAGCGATGAGTGCAGAATTTTATCTAGCGAACTAGATATCAACACAGAATACATGTGCAATTATAATAAAGATCAATATATTAAATCTCAAATAGATAATAACACTCAAAATAGGCCAACATATGCTAGCATTGTGAAAATTGGTTCAAAACAGCAGGTTAAAGAGAATTTGGAAAATCCCAATAACCTCGCTCTATTAAATAACAAAACTTACGAAACTGAATTACCAAATGTAAATATTTCCAACTTGCTTTTAATGAATTTGATTGAGCCAGAAAATCAACATGATGATAACAGCATTCATTTAAATCCTGGTACTAACTTCTTCATGACAGAAAAATTTAATGAAGATCAGTATAAGGACCTAACATATTGGTTCAATCAAACAATTCCAACCAACCTCCTTAAGTCACTATCTCATTATAACAATGATAAAAGTGTTATAATGGTCACCACTGATCATAAGTGCTCTTTCTTGAAGTTCCCAATTGATGCTGCATGTGATATGATTAGGGTAGAGAAAATAGGTGATGGAATTCATCGAATTCTCACCCACCCTAATGACCATTATCTAGCAATAGAATTTAGCAGTTGGGCCAATAGGAACAATTTTAAGAGTACATATAAAACCCTTGAGGGTAATTTTATATGTTACATAGACTTCAATCGATCAGCTGCCCTCTCAGGAAAGATTAAGAACTGTATATATGGGTTTGAAGAGGCTCAACTGCATTACATCTTAAGTCAGTTTGGGAAGGTCAGTAGATTTAAATACCTGCCTCGGGAATGAGCAAGCCCTTTGATTCTTTCAAATACTGCCACATTTAGCTTTCATCTTAGGCAAGGTGTCAATCCGATTGACATTCCTACCACTATAGAATACAAAGGTTGTCCTATGATAATGTCTTTTCATGGTGTTAGGCCACAGTGCTTTCACTGTGGCCAGATGACACATTTAATCAAGGACTGCATGGCTAGAATTTGCAATCAGTGTGGGAATCAAAAGAACAAGTTCCACAAGTGCAATGTGGTAACTGTCAACTTGGTGAATGATTCTGCAGAACATAATCAAGCTGCCTATGAACCTTCCATTTCTCAACTGCCTAAAATATATTTGGATCATTTCCAAATCACTGGAAAAACCATACCTTTTGAGAAGAATGTACCACAAGTCAAATCACAGCGAAACAAACAAATTTACAGATAGATATTCACCAAAACACTGGCAATAATATAGTCATACAGCAAAAATTAAACTCTCCACAATTGACAGATGGACTTAAAAAACAAAGTTCTACTGCCAGCAAACTTAACAGCTATAATACTAAAGATTTGAATCCAGTAATTCACAGTTACCATCAAGATAACCTTCATCACCTTTCTTTGATCTCTAAAACAAATGGAAATTCATGTCAAGTAAACTATAAATCTAATAAGTATCTTACTACAAGGAATGATTCACCCATGTGACTCTGATTCTCAGTCTGAAATGGAGCATGTTAATTCCATTATGATTAATAATAAAAGAAAATTAAATCGAAAAGCCATTACTAGTTCAGATGAGGATGATAACAGGAAGTTAAGGTTAGCCCCCTATCCTAATCCAAAGACACATGCAGTTGTAATGGCCCATGCTTCAAATCAAAAAACAGAGGAAAAATGCAAAACTGCATTATCTGGCTCTGGTATTCATCAAAATGATCTTGAAAGAGATCAAGCAGCTGACCAAAATCAGCCTCTACCTAAAAAAATTTCTGAACAGTCACAAGAGTTCTGTATTAATTCACCAGCTCAATCAACCAAATCAAAGGAAGACAGGCAAGCAGTTAATGACAGCCTAGCAACTAACAATGTCTAGTGTAAAGTGTAGGATAGTGGGTCTCAATGTCAGGGGTATAAATTCACTCTTGTGGGTGCATGCTATAAGACATTGGTTCAACTCTGTCTCCCCTCATGTTTTATTCATGGGAGAAATGAAGTTTCATCATAACTCTAGCAGCAAAATTACCTGTGCTTAGTGAGCTTGGCTATACACATCTTACTTCAAATCAATCAGCTGCAGGAGGAGTAGGTATTTTAATTAATCATAAGCTACCTCCCAACAAATTCAAAATTTTATATGCAGACCACAATATTATTTCTATCAACCTTACCTATGATGGCATTACAATCAATGCTTTCTATATATATATACTCCGAGCAATTCAGCCTTCTATCTCCATATCGTTAACACTATAAACATGATTACAGCCAATAATAGCTACCAATCTATTATCATTGAAGACTTCAATACCACCTATGAAGTTTTTATTAACAAATACATTCACCTGCTCAAGAGATGTTATATTAGTGGCCAAGGTTTCTTTCCATCTAATGCCTTCTCTTTCTATACTAGAAGTTGCCAATCACTAATAGAACTTTTTTTATACATCTGAGCTACATTATGGCCTGGAGGCCACCTTACAACCTGTAGCCTTCTCCGATCATCATTACTTAGTAGTATGCATTGAGATAAATAACTGTAATCCAGTTAAGCTTGATAGGTCTATTAGAATGATTACAAAAGCCACAATGACTGAGGCCATTCCCTCTGAGGCCTATATCTTATATCACAAGATTAACATCTTATCTAGACCTTTGGAGGAAGCTTGGTTTGCATTTATTCAAATCTTACAAACTCTAATTAGCCATCACACTCCCAAATTGAGAGATCCCATTACCCTTATGAATGAATTGGAGAATATCAATAATAAAATTAAGGAATTCTCCACTGATCACTCCTCCATTGAAAACCTACTTACTCTGAAAGCTCAGTATAAGTCTAAGCAGGTTGCCCTTGCTGAATATATTGCAACAAAGAGGGCTAAGATATACCTTACTGGACAGCATTTCTGGACTCGAGGATATCTTAGAATGGGCACTGGAAGCTAGAAGGAAACAAGATTTACCAACAGTTCTAGATTTAGATGGTGTCAAGATCTCCAGACACCATATGATCTTGCATATTGCTAAGTATTATGAAGACTTATTGCAGAACGTGTTACCTGTTGAACATCATTATAAGTCAGATAGCATTAAAGAACATGGCATTACAGCAGCTGACATTAAAGATAGGCTTGCACATTTGCCAGAGTGTACATCCAGGCATGCATGCCATTCCTAAGTTCCTGTTGTCCCATCTCAGCAATTTTACTATACCAATTATAATGAATATGATAAACCACCTATCGGAACGGGAGAGAATTATTCATAATCTTTACCCAATTGCATTGATTCCTTTTCTAAAGAAGAACCAGGACCCTACAGATATTAAAAACATCAGACCAATTTCTATGTCTCCTATTTTAATTAAAATAATTGAAGGAGTTATAAAAGAAAAAATTCAAGGTAAAATACTGGGTAAAATTGCCCATACACAGTATGCCAAGAAAGGTTCATCTGCATTGACAGTGATTAGTGAGGTTAAGATGCTGTTTAGTTACATTCGTAAGAATAGACTCTCAAAGCCAGTTGCTGTCCAGTTAGACATTTCTCAAGCCTTCAACTTTGTCAATATCAACATTCTTTTGAATCAATTGTCAGACCTTGGCATCTCTACAGAAATTATACAAATATTGGATAATCTTCTTTATAATAGGCAGATATATATCTCTTTGAATGGGTCATACCCAAGTAGTTTCAATCCTAACATATCTATTCCACAAGGATCCCCTCTCAGTGCCCTACTATTTATTACCTATATAAACCCTCTTTTGATGGATTGATAGGATTCCAGGAGTATTTGTTCCATGTCTTAAAAGATCTATCAGTTCAATAGCATACATGGACGATGTTCTAGTCATCCTCCCTTCAAAAAAATAACAAAACTATATCAAATAGTGGATAATTTTACTAATACACTCCAGTTAAGGATTAATCCGAGCAAGTCATTTACATGGACAATTTGTTCAGGTAAGAAAATCTCATCTGATTACATAGCTGATCCACAAAGATTCCTTGGGTTTTCAATACACAAATCACAATCTGCTATGTCCAAGGAAATTCAGCAGTCAATTATCCAATCTACCAGTCAGCTTATTAAAACCCTATCCAAGGTATATCTCTCCCTTCAAGCAAAGGTTGCCTTGCTTAATATGAAAGTAATGTCCAAAATTTCATATTATCTGCCGATTTGTGCGAAGCTATTCTGGAAAGGCTGTGTGGTTTCCATCAGCATTGCCAACATGCAACAGCACCGCAAGTTGAACAGCATGTCATTTCATTCCATTCCTGCAATGTATTTCAGAAATCCCATACACTTATTTACAATTTACTTCTGAAATATGGCTATATGCAGATTGCTGACATTGTTCAACCTACAGATCGGCCTCCACCTGCTGATAGTTGCTGGCTTGACATCATGCTTCATGACATTCACAAATTTAACAATATCTCAGAAAATACCTTTCATGCTAAAGTTTCACTTTGGCAAGCATATCAACTAATCAACCCTCAGGTTACCTCTATTAGACTGAAACTTGGCTTATCCAATACAAACTTGTAGTCCTTTTTAAATTTTGGGCATTGGAGCCAAAGTTTTTGGACTACCTAGTTAAAACCAATCTTCATGCTATGTCTACAAACTGGTTCCTGAGCTGTAGGAAACAAATCAGTGAGATTGATCCATTATGCTCTAACTGCTGCAGACAAGATGAAAAACATTTAACCACATCATCTACTCCTGCACCGGACTTGGGAATATTAAAATGTTTATCTATCAGAACTCTAAAGTGGACTTGTAGATTATTTCTATTAAGGACTGTTTGCATTCTGGCGACATCCCAATCATCAGACTGTCGATTTTCTTGACATTCTCTGTATGGTTGGCCAGATGTAAGAAACAATTTACACAGCCTTTTCCAGATATTGATTCTTATTTTTTACAAACTCTTAAAAAACTTAAAGACAGAGGCAGAATCTTATCTACAAAATTTTTATATGAGGAAACATAGAAACTTTTTCAGCTTTCTAGGTAAAGCTGTTGATCAAAATATCATATATTAATTTATTAAGTTTTGTCATTTTTTAACATGATGTTATCAGGTAATTATTATTATAGTATACCATTTGTAAACATATATTATTTGTTTTAATAAAGTTATTTTAGAAATTAATAATGATTTTTTTTAATTCTCTTTAATTATATTCTTTTTATTTTTTATATCTCTCTAATTTTTTTTTTTGATTAATTAATCTAACAATACAAAGTTTGCTTCTTTCATACCTGGTGCTTCTTATCTTGCGGATCCATCATACATTCAATTTCACTCTGATTGGACTTCTGTTTCTTTTATTTAAAATCTCTCATTCTTTCCATTGGTCATTGGTTTAGTAAATATTAATATTTAGTTTCTTTGTTATTTTTTCTTAACTGTTTAATTAGATTTTTTTTTGTTTTATTACATTAGCTCTCCATTCTCTTTTAAAATTTCTTTCCTTTATTTAAAATGTATTTATACACACACACACATTCAATCCTTTTATTATAAGACAAAACAAACTCCCTCTCTTTTTTACTTTTTTTTATTACAAATTTTAAAAAAAGTAATATTAAATCATTTTTTATTTCAATTCCTTTTTTGTTTTATTTCTAAAATCTTACCTTCCTTTTAAAATCGTTTATTTCCTTTCTTTAGCAACAACCCCCCTCCCCCTATCCTAATCTTTTATTCTAAACTTTTAAAACTTTTATTTTACTTTGATTTTTAAAACGAAGTTTCTTAAATATTTTTACTCTTAAAAAATACTAAAACATTCGGTCATGATGTACCTCAGTATATTTTCTCCATCCCTCCCCTTGAGACTAAAATATCATTCTGAGCATTTTAGTTTTAAAATCCAAATTCAAAAAATATTATAAAATCCCATTGCTTTATTCTGATTGAAGTTTGTTTTTTCTTATTCTTGTGTAGCTATGTTGTTTGTTAAATTTTCTTCTTTAGTAATTGCAGGGATCGAACATTGAATGTTTTTTTTTTCTGACCCCTGAGTGACCTCAAATGCATTATTTTCATACTCTTTTATGATTTTATGCAGCCCATCAAATATTGGTTGAAATATTTTGTCAACAGATGTCCTACATAGTATTTCTTATATTTCAGATGCGCTCTAGATAAGATTAATATCAAATAAGGAATTACAAAAAAATATCATGCAAAATCTATCACACTGAAAATTAAGTTAAAATATGTCAATAGAAAAATCACATCAAGATTAAAAGTATATAAAAAAAAAAAGCTCTGGATTGTATACCATATAAATGAAGATTCAGAAATAGATATAAACCTTGGGAAAAAAAGTATAGGTGGCTAATTTTAGAAAGACAAGAGATGATACTAAATAAATAACACACATTAAAGAGGATAAAAAAATTAATCAACTCAGTATTTTATTAATTAAAAGATAATGAATTATACTAGGAAAGCTTGTAATTTTAGATCTTAAAAAGATGAAAAATGTTCCAATATTTTAGTATCTTATATGATAGTGAATCATACAATAAAGCAAATAGAATATCAGCTCTTAGAAATAAGTGTTTGCATTTAGCTTTATTGATAAAGTCAAATGTTTTATTCGTTAATAAATTAAATTTAGAATGTACAGAACTTTAATACATGGCAAGTGAATTTTTTTATGCTAAATGATTCTTGCAAAATGATACAAATTTTAATGACGATATCCAATTATCTAGTTCAAAATCTGCTTTCTTTATGTAGACATTTTAGGCTAAAAATCACGATAAAAATGGTAAAAGTAGTTTTGACTTTTATGATTTACAGAAAAATATGAAGGATTTTGCACTTAGATTTAATAGTGAATAAATTGATATTTAGGACTGTTCATACTAAATAGCATCTTGTATTTTTATGGAAACATAATATTAGCAGATTTTAACTATAAGTTTACACAATTAGACGATGGAAGTAGATAAAGTCTACTCTTATTGTCCATAAGCATTAACGTTTTAACTTTAAAATTTTCTCTCAAGTTAGGGTTTAAAATTTTGCTGTAAAAAATTGTTAAATAAAAGTCAATATTAAGCACATTGTTTATCAAATATTATCTTTAGCATATTCTATTTGAGGTCAAAATATCAGAGGCATATAAAATATTATGTATAGTGTATAGTTAATTTGAATTTTAGTTAGCTTACCATTTCAAAAATCTTGATATTTTATTGAACACTGCAATGTGATTCTTTTCATTCAAAAATATTTTAAAGTGTATTATCCTAATCCTAGGTTGCCAATTGGATGTTGCCATTTTATTTCATTATATAAAACTGAAGATCATTTTTGAACAAAAAAATATCTAATATTAAATGTAACATTAGCGGAATTTGTAAAGATTAAAAAAAAAAAAACAATTTGTTTTGAAAACTGATCTTGTCCTTTATTATAAAGGAATAAATATTAAAAACAGGAGTTAGATTTAATATAAATAAAATGGAAGAACAACATTTTGGAGGTGATATGTCAGTCAGAGTAATAAGATTAATTAATGAACTTAATGCATACAAAATAGAAGCAAACCAAGTTTTCATTGCAATGAAAAGTAATGGATTTTTAGATAAATGTATAGAATGTCTTTTGGGAACAACAAGTCCAAAAGATTATGATAAATTTTAATACTAATACTGAACAATGATTGAAAGATGAAAGTGCTATGGGTAAATTTGATCATTAAAACTGAAATAGAGATAACGTCACTTATGAACATTACAAAAGATTTAAAAAACAAATTCTAAATGGGAATGAATAGGAAATATTCAAATGAAGGCACCTATATTTTAAGACTATAATATTTATCAGAGATCTAATACAAAAATCGATCATCGATTTGTAAAAGATAAGATTCAAGTTAGTGCAAAGATATGGAGATATCTACTAAAGAAAATATTAACAGTTGATGTTTCTAATCTTCATAAATACTTCAATGAATTTAAGTTATAACTTTCAAATTGTTTTAAAATATAAACAGACTCTGAGATGATTCAGGTGTAAATGAGATTCCTCTACTAAAAATTACTATAGAAATAACAATCACAAGAAAAAAAGAACAATAATTCATCAATAGGTTTAAAACTTAATCATAGTCATGAATAAAGAAAAAAAGTTATGTGAAAATATTTAAAAAAATTTATTTAAAAAAAGTGAATATCAGAAATTTTATAAAATGCTGTAGAAAAAAATTCATGAAGATATAAATAAATCTAAATATATGATTTCTAATTTCAAAAATTATAGAAGAAAATAAAAGATTTTAGAATTATAAGATAAAACCTTGGTATTGAGAGAAAAGTTGTTTTAAAAAAAATGACAATATTATTAGATGAAAAATAACATAAGTGAATGGAAAGTTTTTACAAAGAATTAGGTATTAATAAAAATTAGAAAAACAATATGTTTTGAAAATCCGAACATTTTAACGTTGAAGTGAGACGTAATTAAATTTAGGCGAATAAGGAAAATTTTCGTGAAGCGTTGTTAGCCGAGAGGTCATCGCAACCGCCTTGCAAGCAAGTAGTTGGTTGCAGACGGTTGTGGGTTCGCGTCCCGGCCGATGCTATGACATATGAAAAAAAAAAAAGGGAAAATTTCCCAGAAATGATAGAATTATTATTATTTTAAAAGAAGCAATTTGAAAAATAAAGAAATTTATGACAAAGTTTTATAAAGTAAAAGTATTAGTGATAAACATATTTTAGGTGATTACAAAACTATAGTAATATTGATATTTTAATAGGAAGAGATAAAACAATGTTAGAAGATATAGCTCTATAAATCATCTGTCATTTATTCTATACTAAGATCATTATTACTTATCTACAGGAATTTTAAAGCCAACAAACTAAAAAAAAGAAGAAGCTAAATTTGAAAATTGTTGCAATATAGTAGATCACTATACTATTGAAATTTAATCAGCGAGTATGAGCTGCCATTTGCTTTGGTTTGCAAATTATAAAGCACTTAATCAACGCTATGTAACATTAAGACACAGATCCAGAATGTGGTCATATTATGAAGAATATTTATCTAAATGCAATGATTAACCATGTAGAGCAGTTTGACAGAATACATTTTGTTGCGATCAAATACTTGGAATTCTATTAACTTCTTTAGTTAAGTATCATCGAATTTTCCTTTAAGATCTGCATGAGAAGAGAGAAATTGATTTCCAAAGCTGTATATTAGATACAAAGTTAAAGCTTCTTTCATTATGTATTATTTTAATTTGCAGTTTAAACATTTAATTTTAAGAATAATTAAATTTAATATGTTAAGAAATTACAATTTTATTGTATTTATTATTTTTTAAGATTTACTCTTTGGAGAAGTTTCAGTAAATTATGCTAAAACCTTTATCACCAGATCGAAAAAAACATGTTTAATAAATTATATACAAGGTCATGTGACAAAGCTGGATGATTTATAAAGTTTTGACTTGGTAATTAAAATTGTTAAAACTTAAAATTAATACATTTCAGACGTGGCAATAGAATATTTAACGGAAAGGTAAAGTATTTAGTGTTTTATGTATATCAATTATTATTTTGACATATAATTTATAGATATAAAATAATTGAAATGTTTTTAAAAATTTTAAATAGAATTATTTCAATTTATTACTATTTTCTTTCTTTACTTAAATCGAATTATTACCAAAATATCATTTCTTATAAAAATAATTTCGAATAATTTTATTCTTTAATTTAAATATCTGATTAATAATAATATGTTACGGATTCTTTATTTGTCTATATGAAAAGCGAATGTAGATTTTAATCTTTTTTTTTTTTCAGTAATAACCAAAATATAACTCTTAATACATTAATATTTTACAACGTTTTAAATCTTGATAGCCATTTCATACTTTACATAGATGCAACGACTCGTTCATAGATTATATATATATAAATACGCAAAGGAATCCTTGGAGTAGTGTTTAGTAGGCATATTTGCCCTGTCCATAGATTCAAATTGGATTAGGCGAGAATTGGAAATATTTTTAGAATACAATATGGTAGGATTTTTTTAGGCAACCTTGCCGTAACTAAACCAGTAAGCTATTTAATTAAGATTAGTAAATAACTGGAAACTCTTTGCTAGAGAGTAATACAAAGGAAAAAGACTGCTTTTGTCGATTTACTGTTACGTAGCATGTTAAGAAAATTTTTCTCTATCACTTTTTCTTTTTGGAAACCTTTCTGGAAGCCTTTGCATTACGATGGCTCTTTGAATTCTATTTTACTATTTTTACCGATATATATATATATGTAAGAATTAAATATTAAAATAAACATAACTTAATGTATATATGTAATTAAAAGGTAATCAACTCTTTCTCAAACTATGAATTAAAAGTACCCTAAATATTGAACAGAAGGAAATGAATCACTTATTATTGGAGATCTGATATTTATAAGCATATCTTTGTCAACATTTAATTTTGAATTTTTAACAATGTTGACAAAATATGCTTATAAACATCGGAGCTCGGTGTAGGTGATTTATTCTATCTCGATTTTTTGTTAAACATTTAGAATGCCTTTAATTCATAGCAAAAGCAAGAATAATTTACTTTTTATATGAATTATGTACTTTAATCAAAGTGATTAAAATAATTTTGTTGACGATAATAAATTTATGATGTATAATCAACTAGACTTTGTAGGATTTCGCTGCATTATTACAATGATTATTTCCAGATAAGTATTGTCATTTAACAGGATTCTAATGCTCCAATTCATAAATCCACATAGTGGAATATGGAGGATCATGAAGATTTTACACATCTAAGATTTCCACAAATATATTTAAATATTGTGTAAATTAAGTCTTAAAATGGGATTCTTGTTTTGTTTACAACACTTTATTTATTAAAATCTTGCCATTTTAAGAAATAATTAATGCAGTAAAATTTGTTAGAAATAATTAAATGTCTTTTTTTTTTTTTTTTAAAAAAATAAAGATTAAATATGATTCTTTATTTTTAAATTATTTAAATATATACGTACTTATTTAAATATATACGTGCCAAGATTTTGTCCATGTAATAATTGATAAATTCTGAATAAATAATGAAGATATGTAGAAGAGATTGTGATTTAGGCTATATGAAAAATGTTGATTTAGAAAGAATTACATTTTGAAAATTATTTATATTTTTTAGGACTCTAATTTTATGCGTTAAAAATATATAATGAAAAGGAATTTTTTTTTTCATGTGTCAAAGCATCGGCCGGGAAACGAACCCATGACAACTGCTTGTAAAGCAGCTATGTCGACCACTCGACCACCAACGCTTGACGAATGAAAAGGAATATTTAAATATAATAAATACACATATAATAAAGGTCAATATTTAACTAGTTAGGAATCTTTATTTTTAGCAAACCAAGTTGTTTCCATAAAGAATGACTTAAGTTCTTCTAGATATTCGGTATTTCCATTCTACACAAAATACAAACAGTTTTTAATAAAACTAATGGCTTTATATATTAATAAATAAATCACAGCTGTTTTTATTTTGCTCAGGATCATTATGTGTTAACACAATAGTGTGCAATCTGTGGGTCATGACTTCTTGCACAGTTGTGTAAAAATTGTTGGGAATCACACAATTTTTAATTAAACAATTATCTTAAATTTTGGATAGTGATAATTTTTTTCCAAACTAATTTAATGTTTAAAAATCACATGAAAATAAATTATTTTTGTCTGTATCATAATTTTTTTTAAATTGTACGATTTATTTCAAAAACTGTGTTATAAATCATATGCGGTTAATACTAAAATATTATGAAACATAAATTTATATATTAATTAAAACTACTATCTTATGAATATCCGTACATATTAATACTTATAATGGGTGTTGCAAATTTTTGTGAGGAAGGGGGTCATAAGTGTATTGTGCACCACTGCATTAACATACAAGCTCAGAAATTTATATTCACTTCTATAAGGATATACAAGAATATATAAATATTGAATAATTGCAGAAATGTGCTCATTTAAACAAAAAAAAAAATGCATAGGAATGTAAATACACCTCAGATCAAAAATATCACATTCATGTTTTACAACAACAATATGTCACGAAAATATCTAACTTTATTCACAAAACAAAAGCATCCATAAATTAGAGAGATCAGCAATTACCAGATGCATATGCAATGCCTGTTGTTACTATTTGAATTCCCATCCTTAAATCAGTTTCTGCCTACTAACTTTATTGATGAAGCCTATGATTTAAAATTGTAAGGAATACATACATGCATTCAAAACCACATTTTAACTTCACTTTACATATCAAGTTTCAGCTTGAAATACAAATCAGCCTAAGGTTTTCAAGCTAAATTAACCTGTTGAATAATTAATTATATATATCTGAAACCAGTTCAACAACTATATATTTTAGTATTATCAATTCTTTGTTAACCATAGGCATCTTATACCCCTGGTAAGAAATATAACAAAATATTTCTGAAATACTCAGCTTTGCTAATAAGAAATAACAACTCCTCATTTTACTACTATCTAGTGCAATCTAAAATAATGAGTGATTACCAGATGAATATATAATTATCGTTATTTGTACTTGAAACCCATTCTGAGAGCAGTTTGTAATTTTTGCTTTTAACTATGAGGCTGGGTTGATTTCAATATCTACTTTACTTGGTTAAGCAGAACATCTTAGGTCTATTTAAACTTCAAGCTTTAAGCCTGGTAGTGATTGATGAATTCATATAACCATTGTTTCCAACTTTGAATCCTAGACGTATTGATAAAGACAAATCCAAAAACTAGTAAGAGGGTAAAATTCATATACTAAGGATAAAATTATGTACATCTGGTAATTACTGTTTGTTTTACCTTATACTAAATGGAAGTAAAGTGGAGAGCTGTTTTTCTCTTATTAGTAAGCCTAGATATTTTGGAAATGTTTTGTTAAATACCTAACTAGAGGAAAAGATATTTAGTTCATGAACAATTGAAGATACTAAAATATGTAGTTGCTGAACTATTCAAGCAGGTTAAATTGGATTCAAAACTTCAGGCTAATTTGAATTTCAAATTTAAAGTTTTATAGGAAAAGTAGAGGTAAATGTGATTGCTGATCAATTCTTGTTTTCCTTCCAACTTTAAATCCTGCACTACTGGATAAAAATGGGAGTTCAAATGCTAAGGATAGGAATTATACAACCATTTGGTAATTGCACATGTCTGCTTACAGTAGATTGCTGTAAAGTGGAGAATTGCGTTTGTTTTATAATGGGAACATACTCATACAGATATATTATACACATGTATATCTATGTGTCATACAGAGAAAAAAAATTGAAAATAATAGTAATATTTAGCAATGCAGGCTTTCAGTATTGTATACCAGACTGCCATGATTCTGTACACAGTACTGAAAGGGTGCTTGGTTAAATATTACTATCAATTTTTTCTTATATATAGATATATGTGTCTGTATAATATATATTATAGATAGAGTTATTGATTCATTTATACACGTATATATATTGAAACATTTAGTTTAAAATAGCAGTCTAGTATGGGAAAGTCTAATAATAATAAATAGTAATATATTTTATTAAAATGTTTAAGATAATTATTTTATAAAATCATTTTACTTGAACTGTGTAAATAGTAGTTCTAAAACATTAAGCTATAACTTTTTTCTTAATCATGGATAGAAAACCTGGTCATGAGAAGATTGGAAATGCATAGATGAATGCCAAATATATGTAAACACATGCACACTCAAACCTACATATTTATCTGTTTTCTCACAAAATTATTAATAATTGCAATATTAAAAATAAATCAATATTTTTTTTTTGAAAAAAGATAAATCATTGTAATTTTTTCAAATATTAATGGATAACATTTAGGTACTCATCTTTTAGCTAAAGATACCGCTCTATGGCGCGGTTTTTGCACCAAAACACATAAAATGCTGTTTCCGCAGCCGACACATTCGAATCCGCGTTTTCTATAATACAACTTTTTTGTTGTGCTACAGAATGCAGGCCACTATGTTGCATCGCAGTACAGCATGTATGTCGCATAGCAGCAAATACATTTTCCGAATTTGCACAATTTATAAAATAATTACGGCTTGATGACAGAGTTTGTATTTGAATTGTATTGAAATGTTGTTTTCATTGGATTTTTTTATTATTTTAAACTATTGAAATGTTCAGATTTTTTAAAACAATAATTATAAGACTTTTTACAATGTACGGTATTGAACTTTTATTTGGGAAAATGTTAAATATCTATGTTTTTATTGAGTTGCAATTAGGTAACATGTCAAGTAACGTACTGTTAGTAACATTCCATGAGACAAAAAAGATTCTACCGTTTGTATATTTTTGAAGTAAAAAAGAGCGGTACGAAAAAAATATCCAGTAAGAAAAGTCCAAATATACAGTTTTTTTTGTAAATTTAATAAAAAGCAAATATTATAAACATGTTTAATAAGTAAAGAAGACATTTGTATGTGTTTGTTGTTGTTTAAAAAAGTTTGAGTTTCTTTCTTCTGTCCGAGTACGGTTACGATTTTGAATTTTTTATTTTAGCATTACAAACAAACAGAACACTAACCCTAAAACTAACCCTAAACTTAACCCTAAACTAACCCTAAAACTAACCCTAAACTAACCCTAAACCTAACCCTAAACCTAACCCTAAACTAACCCTAAAACTAACCTTAAATCTAACCGTAACAACTTTTACTTTTATTATGATTATTATTTTTTAGTTAAACAACAACAAAAAGAGTCGTAACACAAGTAAAAAAATATCCGATAGAAAATTGATAAAAAAAAAAGCCATAACATAAGTAAAAAAATATCCAATAGAAAATTGATAAAAAAAAGCTGTAACACAATTTAAAAAGTATACGATATAAAAAACACGAATCAAATTGTAACTTGTTGATTTTATTTTACATTTATTATTATCATTTAAATTGTATACGTTAATAAAAAATAATATTTAAAAAAGAGGATTTTGTTTTGTTTTTATTTTCACATTACAAAAAAGCACAGAAAAATTATTAAAATCAACGGCCCATGAATGTTCATATTGTATAGTTTTAGCGTGAAAATGGCGCCATCCAACGGCATCTTTATCTATAATAAAAGCACCAACATTTATTTATTTTATTTACAATAATCAGCCATTTCAAAGTTAATGAATGCTAAGTAAAGAACCTAAAAACAATGATAAAATGGACTTTATAATTGTTAAAGTAGTATAATGGTTGTCTTTGGAAATAATAAAAAAACACAAACTGTTTTTGAAATTTCTGAATAAAATGTATTGCTAGAATTCATAGCAAAAAAGTAGAACTTTCTTCTATTTAACAGCCAAAATTCCAAAGAGCTAGTGGATCTAACAATTTATTAGAAATTTGGATCTCTCTCGTCATGTGATTAGTGCTCGATTTATTAATTATTCTGTTATGATATAATGTATAAAATATTCGGAAATATAAATCAATCAATCAATGAAACAATGCTATTTGAAGAATCACTTTGTGATCCCAAAGAAAGAAGACATCAATCTTTAGGAAAATAAACAAAAGAAAAGAAGTGCACTTAAAACATGACGTAATGCAATGATAACATTTTTATTATGTGTATTTCTTTATTTCAAAATATTAAATTTATTGTAATTTTGGAATAGTGTTTCATTCTGGTTTAATGATTATTAGTTTAAAAATTCAATTTTAAAAATAACATTAAAAAAATTTTAAAAGATATTTATTTAAGATAATTTGAATTTTTTAAAAACAAAAAAATTTAAAAGATATTTTGATTAATCAAATACACACATCCAACAATATTATGGAAGCTTTAACTTAAATAATCATGTATAAACATACATACTTGGTAACGATATATTTTTGTATTATTTATGTTATTTAAAATAAACATAAATAAATATAAAGAAAGTATGTGCCCATAATTATCATATATATTAAAGATGATTTTACTTAAAACTAGAATAGTTTATAAATGTAAATCTGCCAGATTCAAAGAATCTTCAATCTGTTGACAAAGCAATCTTTTATGTAAAAAAAAAAAAAAATTCCTTTTTTAAATATTATAAATAAAAAAATTTACTTGATAGCTCATTGAAGATTCTTGGACTTAATAAGCATAGACTGCTTTTAAGTGATTTATATATTTGATATGCAGTAACGAGGCATATATATATATATATATATATCAAAACGAGATAGTAAAAAAATATAATGTTAATGCAAGATTGAAATAATTTTATTTCATGAAATTGAGAAGATAAAAAAAAATTTATGTAATATTGTTATTTTGTTAATCATTGTAAGAATATATTTCTAAATATCATATTAAATATTTTATATTAGAGAATACAAACTTATATTAGAGGATTAAAAACTCGGAGTTTCATGTATAATACACGCAAAAAATAATTATTGTACATATCATAACAACTTAGACAAATAGATTTCCACTATTTAAATGATAACCACAATAACATTGTGGATATATAATATAATTTTTTTTTAATTTTATATAAAAACATCTTGGAACGTATATGTATTTATGATTTTTTAAATATAGTTTCAGTTGTAAAATAATAAACTAAATAGCATGATGGAAGCAAATATCTTATAAAATAACGAAGAGGTAATTTCATCATATCTAAGAATTATTGTAATCATTTATATTAATTTGAAACAGTTATGCAAAATTTCTGCCAAAATTCGTAGGTGAAATATTGTAACAGGGTGGGATAAATATGGGGGTTGTTGTAAAAAATATTTCAAAATATAATAAGTAAATATTAAAGTAATTTAAAACTGAGATATTATTAAAAATGTTAAAATAATGTTTAACATCCAAAATATATATAGTTAAATTTTATGTATTAAAAGAGCATGAGCAATCTATAGAGATCACTCTGAGAGATCAGCCAGTTAATTTCTTAGAGTGACTAAAAGTAACTATACGGCAAGCAGCATTATCAATTACAAAAGTAAGTAATACTAAAAATAACCATTCATCATCATGAATAATCCATCTGGTAACTGGATTGGAAATGGGTCTTCTATAGACCAGACTAACTATTTAGCCATTGCCAGCTTGTGGCAGATTATTGAAACCATTAATTTGGATACACGATTTAAATGCTAATCCATCAGAATACATAACCATCAAAATCTAAACAATAAGGCTGAGATATTAAAACATGCTGATCACTATCAATACTCTGGCCACTTGTAGTGGCCAACTATAAACTTATCTTCTAATAAGACTAAACTAAAACAAAATATGGTGCATGGACTTTAAAGAGTATTCTCTTTTGCATCAAAGAGGATGATGATTGATCATCTCTGGATGCTTCAAAGCACTAATATACATCCCTAATTATATAGAAGCTGTTATACATGAATCTAGCTAGAAGAACACAAGCTCATTACTGTTACGTGACCAGAAATGATGATTTAATACAATTTTAACAATTGAATAAGTTCAACAACAATAAAAAATGATATTAAGGTCTAGAATAAGGCTATGCATATCAATTAAGCCTTCTGATTTTGATTAACATATAAAAAAATTATCACATTTGTAATTTACAAAAATTACTATACAAAATTTATTTTACCATTATGATTTACATATATTTCTTAATGAGTTTATTTAAAACCAGACAGAACACCAACATGTGGCTTAATATAAAATAAACATGTTTGAATTTATCAAAATAATAAAATTATTAAAAATATATTTCATAATTAATTCTATTTGAAAACTATACATAAAATTCACATATACATGTGTATCTGTGATCATATAGATATGAATTAATATTATTAATTAGTCTCTTTTTTCAGCTCTATATTATAATAATCAAAACATATAAAAGAATTATTAACCTTCATTATAATGAAGTATGACTATTAAAATTAATTTTTAATTACTAAAACTGTATGCTATAATAATCAAAACATATAAAAAGAATTATTAACACACATTATAATGAAGTAAGTCTATTAAAATATAATATTTAATTGGATTTACAATTCACATTAACTAAATTTAAATATAATTAAAGGAAATTATTCTGATTTATAACAGAATAAAATATACTACTACCAACATTATAATCAAATAAGATTAAGATTTTATTGACCAACCATGAATTCAATATAGTATCTGTCTGACCAAAAATAATTTAGATAAAACACAAATATTTCATTATGATTGTCATAAAAAGTTTATATCCAGTTAGATAATAACTATTGAATTCAATACAAAAAATAATACAACCATACTCACCAATTCTGAGATTTGATTTTTGAATTATGTGATATAGTTATTTCAAATAAATTTTATGATATAGTCAATTTATTTTGTCTCACTTGAATGTTATTAACCAATGAATCCATTTGCATAATTAAACACTAATCAGTCAAGTTTATTTAATTTAAATTAAATCAAAATTTATTAATAAATGAATAACAATTTTATAATAAAAATAAATATGATGAATAGATTGTAAACAATTGGTGTGTACACATATGATCTAATTGCATATACAATAGGTCATCAGTTGACATTAATTCTATATTTAAATATGCAATTGCTACACAAAAAATGTAAGACATTCATAGTTTCCAGGATATATATATATACATTGTACTCTTTTTATTAGGGTTAAATGTGCTAATAAGCCAATTTCTTTAAAAATGTTAAATTAAGAGAAGTACAGATATTCTAATTGTAATAATAATATCTAAACAGACTTAAAACTTAGTAAAATAAATACACATAGAACTAGAAAATATTTCAAAGCTATTTTAAATGTTAAAACTGTAAAAGAAAGCAGAATAATTTAATATTGTATGGTTGGAATAAATGGTATTAGTTATATTTTAAAAAATGTATTGAATATCTTATTAAACAAACCTTTAAAAACATTAATTTTAATATAATGTATAATAGATTTGAATAATATTAAATTTATCTTCTATAATTAAGTTTAAATTGTATAATAATTATTTATTAAAATTTTTCATATTTTATTGTGTATCTAATGTTTTAATATTTAGTAATGTTATAAAAATGTCAAAATTTATTATTCTAAATTTTATTGTTACATTTAATATTTTTTCTAATAGGTGTTATTTTTTATAATTAAAATATTCAGTTTTGTTGCAGATAGTAAATTTCAAAAAATTGCAACACTATGTCTGGAAAGCAGATCAAATGATTGATAATATGTGTGTATTGTGTCTGCATAGTTTTAGACAAAGTTTTTAGTTTCTAAAATTTTTAATAAAATTGAGCCATTTATACATAATAAGATAAATTTATTAATAAATATTATTTAATTTTGAAGGATATTTTAAGCTAACAAATGTAGACTAAAATTGCTACATTTAAAGTAAATATTTACTTATAATTTCATAAATTAGTAAGAATTAATAAAATGTATCATTTTAAATATTTTTGTTTGTTATAAATAAATTATTTGTATTAAATATTTATTATTTAAAATGTTGACTCATAATTTTATTCATAATTTTTAAAAGTACATAATTGCCAAATATGTAAATGTGTCTGTAGTCTGATGATTTATCATCCAATCAAATTTGTTTAAAAAAACAGGTATAAATACTGTGTGTAATTAAGTTGTAGTGGTTATTGTTTAAAACTATTGTGTGATAAATAGTATCAATGTATATTACTATAGGTTTGTAATATATTTAAGTTAACAGTCAATTATTTAAAATTTAATTATTTTCTTTTAAAAAAAAGTCAAAAGGATTAAAAACTAGTATTAATTTAACCCAAAATGTATGAATAAATCTAATAAATTTTTTACTAGTGAATTATTCTAAAGCATAATTGAAATTTGTTGGTAAATTATGTAACAGGAACCTATGGTCTTATATGTGGCAAGATTAGTAATGAAAGGTCAAAGAATTTATAGTATTGTTTTTCCAGTGCCATATAAAAAATTATCTATTTGTTTTTGGACAGTATTTCAAAGTTACAAACAAATATTATCCAGAGATACACTTTACATAGTGAAACTGTCTGTTTTCATAAAGTTTAAAATTTTTAAAAAATATTTTTTGAGAAAAAATTACTGGAAAAGGCTAAAATGCAATTTACTTCTGAATTTTATAAAACATTAGAGATATGCTATAAAATATATTGCTCTCTCTGTATAATAGTGACATTATTTAGAAGGATTATAATATTAAAAAAAAATATTTATTTTTGAAACAAATTATATTTAAACTTTTGGAAGTAAAGTATTTTAAAAAGAACTGCTATAAAGTATATAAGTACTAACAAAAGTTATATTAAACAAACAAATATTTAAATATAAAAACCTGCTGTTTAAAATTCACTATGATTTAATTGCAAAGAAGAAGAAAAATGAATAATGGAAAGAAAAATATTATTATATCAGGAATAAATAACCTTTTGTAATTGAAACCTGGATTCAACTATTCATTTTATTATGTGCTTTATGAAAATATAAGCTGGAAATGGAAAGATGTCTACTTTATCTGTGGATTACATGTTAATAAATCTTACTGCAAATGATGCATCTGTTCCCAAACAACTTGGAATCTATGTATGTACATGGGAAAAAGTGACTTACTTTTTCTAAATGGATTTTTTTTAAAAAAAAGTATAGAATAAATAATGGTTATCCTGGAAGATTTACAGAAATGGTCTGTCTTAAATATCTTGTAAAAACAGGATGGACATTATTTTTCAAGATTTTTGCAGATTTTAAAAGTCGATGAACATTTTTTTTATTGTGATTTTATATGTTGGGAGAAAAGTTCAAAGGAGAAAAAAAGCTTTGGACAATAATTGTTGCTTAGCAACTGTGCAGCTCTCAAGTGATTAACCGAACTTTTAATTTTAATAATATTAATTTCAAAATTTTTTAGCAATTTTTTTTTAAATTTTGAAAACATTTCTTTAAAGTATATTAGTTTATGATGAGTGCTTTATGAATGATCTTTGTGATTTTTATATTTTATATAAATTGGACCAGAAGACATCGAAAATGTGATTACAAATAATATATCTATAATTTAAATTATTTTTTTAAAATTTTTATACGCTAAATATTTTTTGAGAATTGCTTGGAATTTTAAAATATTCATATTATATTACATGACTGAATGAACATACAGATGTGTGAGTTAATAATACAGATTCTTTATTAAGAGATACAAGCTATGAATAAAAATATGCATATATTTTTTATTTATAAAGTTCATTATAACTTTATTAATTACCATAATTTTATATGATTCTTTGCTAAATAAACTATATTATATTTATTATAAATGTAGGAATATTGATCAAATATTTTAATTAAAATCATTTGTATTTGTGGCTAAGCTTAAGTGTGTGAAACCACATTTTCTAGTATTTATGGTTGGATAAATTAATGTGTTACTTTGGTTTATTATTGGGAAAATTATTTAATTTATTTTACAATGTTGATTGTTTAAATCTATTTGGAATTTAAATGATAGTGAACAGGGAAGTAGATATTGATAAGATAGGAAAATTATCCTATATTATATCTAAGTAATTGTTATACAAATACAGTTAACATAGCCTCCTTGTATTTTTGTATTTATTTCCATGGATAATGTTTTGATATTTGATTTCAAATGCTTTGTAGGTTCTGAAAGAAAGCCTAAACATTATTTTTAAGGTATTATATGAAGTTGTACATATTTTTTCACACTATTTTTTATGTGGAATGATGAATTATTTATACTATTGAGTCTTTACTCTAGTTATTCCTTCATATCCTATACATTATATCACTATCATAATTTCATTAGTAATCATAGTGTAGTCTAGTATTATGAAAGAAGAAGAATGAATAAACTTAGAATGATGAATTGTTTTAAAGAAGGCAAGATAGGTTTTGAATTCAGTAGAAATGCAAATGATCTTGAATGTTTAATGCTGATGAGGAAAATGAGAAAAGAATCATAATTGTTCTTAATATATTTTTTATATTTTTGATGATAAAGGAATCATAACTATTCCTGATATTTTAAATATTTTTTGATATATTATGATTTTTCATAAAACCATGATATTTTTAAAATGATGCATATTTACAAAAAAAACATCAAACTGAGGAATGTGAAATGTATGACGAATGCTTATATTTTTATTTGATAATTTTATATTTTATGTTTTTGGACATGAAACCCATATCTTAAAACTTATAATGGTGTCAAAAAATTATTTCAGTACATGAACAAACATTGTTTTTTCATTGCGTTATATTGTATTAATTTAAAATGAATGTAAAACATATTTTGATTGAATAAAATATTATGCTAAGTATTTTATTTTTTATATTTATTGAAAGTATAGTAATATTTTCTTATTCACTTAATTAGTAATAAACTTAATGTAACATGATATATATTCCTAAGTAAAAATTCATAAGATAGAGCGAAGGCTTACACATTGAAGATGTTTTAGATTAGAAATCTTTGTAACCTAATCATTTTTTTTTGTTTGAATCTTGTATATGTTTTGTTTTATTTTTAATATCATATTTGTTAGTTTTCATTAAACATTGTAAATATTTTGTACATAGTTGATTTGTTAAATAATATAAATTGTTAAAGTTGTTTTATAAAACTTGTTGTCAGTGTTAGTATTGATCCATTCACTTCCACAAGATTTGATCCACAGCATTTCCAACATTGAATGTATAACAGATTTTGCACATTATAAATGAAATAGTTTATTTAGATAATGATAATTATTACTCAGAGTATGACACTAAAATATCACATAGTATAATATTATTTTTAGTCATAATTTATTACTTAAATTACTACCATTTAATTAAGTATATTTCTTATTCCCACATGATAAATAAGAGAATTGGATTATTATTATTATTATTATTATTATTATTATTATTATTATTATTATTATTATTATTATTATTATTATTATTATTATTATTATTATTATTATTATTATTATTATTATTATTATTATTATTATTATTATTATTATTATTATTATTATTATTATTATTATTATCATCATCATCATCATCATCATCATCATATTATTTTTTTTTTTTTTTTTTTTATTATTATTATTATTATTTTTTTAATAAAATAATAGAAAAAAAATAAAAAAACTAATTTTTAGTTAAATTAAGTGTAAGAATATTATTATTATTATTATTATTATTATTATTATTAATATTATTATTATTATTATTATTATTGTTGTTGTTGTTGTTTAGGTGTAGTTAGGTATGATGCAAAATCCCTCATTATACTTGGCTATAAGATATTATAAATTAATTGATCTTATTTAAAAAACCTAAGATGATTATATTTTTAATAATAGTGATTATAATTTATTTAGTAATCTTATATTAGATTATTTATAATATGTCAAAGTTGTAAGAATATTATGGATTTATATTTATTACTTGAATAAAAGGGGATAATATTCCCACTGAGATTATGTTCTTAGGAAATGTTCTCAAGGTAGTCCAACAACTATACCTTTCACCAAATGTCTCATGATTATTATTATTAGTATTTTATTTATTTATTTAATTGAACCATATATTTTTTTTTTATTAATTTGAGGTAGTCTAGTGGTAAAGATTATTGTAAGATATTATTAAGACTGATTTCTACTATATTAAGATTGAAAGTTTTAGCTAGAGCATTATTTTATTTACTTATTTCTATTATATGTTTTATATTGATCAAATGGTGAGAGTACTATATATATATATATATTATACTGAGACAAAGTCGGTACATGTATATACAAAATAAAGTGAAAATTTATTGTGATAAAATCATTTTTGAACTTTTAACATAAGTGATATACCTGAAGTTAATTTAAAATCAATAAAGAAAAGCATACTTTTAAATATTAAAAGCATATTTACTATGCTGCAACACATATTTAAATGTAAGCAATGTAACTCTTATATTTTGGTATATAAATAAATTACTATTTAACTTAAAATTATATATTGTTCATCAATAAATATTTTACATTTTAAATGAAAAGAGACTAAAAATATATATATTAATAACAAAGGTAAATCATAAAAAGCTGATCTGAGACTCTTTAAATACAGTATTTCAAGAATAGTACCACACAGGTCTGATGTCTATTTCAAACTATAAATGAATAGTACATTCTTGTTCCAGAAAAGGTAATAATATATTCACAAAATCTTTTAAATTCAAAATAAATTTTATTGATTCCATATATATATATATAGAAACAGATATACTGTTCAATGTATATATTCAAAAGATCCCCCCTCATTTAAAAAGACTAGCATGATTTGTTGTTAAAAAAGAAAAGAAAAGATTTAACAATGGTTAAAGAAAACTTAAGATTTAAAGAAACAAAGGAATCATGAAAATTGACAGCAATGAAAGAAGAAAGATAATTTGATCAAATTAAAAAAGAAATAAAGCAAAAAGTTTATAATTAAAGGAAAATCATTATTGATTTTATAGTTTTAAATTACAATATAAATAAAAGCTGGCATTTATTAAAAATATTACATTTTTAATTTTTGGAATGATGTCATATAAAGTGTGATAATCGCTTGAGGCAGTCTTATAAAATTGGAAAACATGGCTTATCCTTATGATTTTTTATCTGTCCTGTGAATAGTAGAGTGTCCAATCCTTAAAAAGAGAAAAGCACTCAGGCTTAAATGAGAGCTGTATAACAAATAAGATACAGTGGGAAAGGCTGCTTAATCAATCCAGGGATCAGAATATAAATAGAGGAGTTGGAAGTTCAGGCCAGATTTCTAAAGTAGATTTTAAAAAGAGACTTTGAAAAGATTTTCAAAGAGATTTTAAAAAAAAGATTTTAAAAAGTAAGACAAGTGAAGAGTTAATAAATTAAAATTTTCATCTAAGTGTTGTTTGACTATTTAATTGACAGCTGATTTTAAGGAACCTTGGAATATAATATTTATAGTCACTGTTAATAATGGAAAAGGAAAATTTTATTAAGGATATCATAATGATGGAAGGCTAGTCTGTAACAGCTTCTTCTCTTTGTCCAAAAGCCATGGTTCTCCAAGATTTGCCTGGGTGATCTTCATAAAAGGGAATAATGCCATTCAGCTTAAATAAAATGACACCTCTTTGATGGAACAGACTGGATATAAAAAAATGAAGGTAACAATTTTATAAAATATTTAATACTTATATGTGTTTATAAAAGACAAACAAATTGCCTTTCTTAGAAAAGAAAAAAAATTATGAATAAAAATATCTATGTAAAAATACGTTTATTAATAATAAATTGTAAATGCTAGATGTCTTAAATGTTAATAATAAAAAGGTATTTTATTCAATACTTATACGTGTTTATAAAAATAAAAAACAAAACAAACATTTTTTTTAAAAATGAATTATGTGAAAATGTTTTATTAATGATAAATTATAAATATTAAAAATATCTATAATCAAAAGGCATTTTTAATGAGGTAAATCATAAATGATTAACTTCTTATATGCAGAAGCATCTAGATTTAACAAAAAACTAAAAATGAATACTTACGATGATTTATATTACTGATATACAAATAAGTATACCTAGAAGTGTCAGAAATATTGAGCTATTATGTATAACTCTAACTGGCTAATAAATAGATGCAACTGGTGATCAATTTATAGGTAGAAATATACATCTGTCGCAGACCAAATGACAATATTTATGCTATATATTAGAATAACTAAATAAAAATTACAAATGCTTACATGGTATATAAATAAAATAATGAAACTTATGCATATAAATGCACATTTATACTTGACTGGATTATGAATAGTCCACAAACCCAAAATTGTTTACATTACCTGATTTGATAAATTAAGAAAATAATGAAATACTATATGGATTATAAATGCTTACCTACACATTGATTTTATGTGAAGAAAATAATGAAACTTATGCAAAAAATGCACACTGACACTTGACTGGATTAGGAATAGTCCACAACCCCAGAATTGTTTACATTACCTGATTTGATAAATTAAAAACACAATGAAATACTATATGGATTATAAATGCTTAACTGAAAATTGATTTTATATGAAGAAAATAATGAAACTTATGCATATAAATGCACATTTACTTTTTAAATTCTTTACCCAAGATAAATCAAAATGAGCCTTCATTTGAAATGATGGATGAACTTTATTAGAATGACTTGTAAATTAACTATTGATCAATAAACTGCTTCTAAGCTTTTCATAAATGAACTGAAAATGAGTCATCACATGGATATTAAAGAACTAAAGAAGGACTTTATTATACAACAAATTACATTCTTTAAGTGCTATTATTGAAAGTATACCAAAGAAACACAATGGACCGTAAATGAATTATTTGTTTGAAATAAGTGGAACTCTGAATTAAATGCTACCAGTTGTCTTCATTATTATCTCTGTTGTCTTAATATATCACACTCCTCTCTGTGAATTAACTAAATGACTAAAGATATAGATTGTTAAAGATTTATTGAAAGAAGGACTTTATTATATTCTCAACAAATTACATTCGTTAAGTCATATAAAAATTTTATTGGAAGTAGGCCAAAGAAATACAAGGAACTGTCAATGAAATATTTTGTTTGATGGACATTTAATTAAACCTGTTGTTAAATAAAATTATTGTTACTTAAAATTAATTTTAGTTATCCAGTTGTTCAATTCTATTTTTTTATTGCATCACTCATCATTCAGTGTACTTGTTCACTAGAATTTCATGCCTCCTGAGCTATGTCTGGCATAACTAGACTTACATAAGTCAGGTTGTAGTGAGATGGAACTCTAGTGGCACTGTTTGGAAAACCAAACATAGAAAAGTCTAGATGCTTCCAGTCTCTATGATGCTACATCCTCTGGTGAGCAGGAAATATTGTTGTAGGAGGGGTTAACATCTGCATTGGGGAATACCAATCGATATTCCCTTCCTGCAATATGCTCATCAGGAAATTGTTATAACCAAGGTAATAAAAGGGTTGTATGGTAGTCCAGTTACATTTTTCACCCTACTGTGAGACCTTATCTAACTAGCCTATCTATAGGCATAAGACAGCTAGAAATGAGTAATAAGAAAAAGAAGAAATGGTAACAGCATAAGCAGATCATGATTCTGTGATGTGAACAGTGCATATGATGAGTGCATATGATGCAGTGATGTGATTTATTCAAAAAGGGTGGGAAAATGAAAAAGAACATAAAAATGAATGGCATAAATGATAGATAAAGAATAAAACAGGCATTTCAAAGAAGATGGAATTAAATCATGGTGTGGATGGAGAGAGAAGGTTATCAAAATTGAAATAAAAAGTACAAATAAAATTTAAAAAAATATTGATGATGACCAGATCAAAAACACAAAAGATGATGAATACAGAAAGTATAAAAAATCTTCCTGAGGAAGAAGATAAACAAGAAGTCAAAGCAGATGATCAAAAGCAGTCATAGAAAACAGGGGAGACATCCACATTAGCCCAGTTAATAGAAATGATAAAAGAAAATAACAAGAAAACAGAGGAACAGAGAGAAGAGAGAAACAGAGAAAAAAAGACAACAAGAAAAGAGAGGAACAGAGAGAAGAAGACAACATGAAAAGAGGAACAGAGAAAAGAAGACAACAAGAAAAGAGAGGAACAGAGATAAGAAGACAACAAGAAAAGAGAAACAGAGAAAAGAAGACAACAAGAAAAGAGAGAAAGATAAAAAGAACATAGTGAACAGAGAAAAGAAGACAACAAAAAAGAGAGAAACAGAGAGAAGAAGACAACAAGAAAAGAGATGAAGATAAAAACATAGAGAACAGAGAGAAAAAGACAAAATACAATTGAAAGAACAAATCAGAGAAATAACTGAAAGCCAAAATGAAACATTCACCCAGTTAATAAAAGAAATGACTAACAAAATATTAAAAATTAAGGAGGAAGTGATGGAGGAAATAAAAGGTTCACTAATAGAACAAGAAGTCAAAATGACCCAGATATGTGAGGCCATGGATACAAAAATAATATGAATCTAAGAATCCATGCAGAAGAAGATGGATATATTGACCACCCAGATGAAGGAGATAGAAATAAAAAACAGCAATAAATCACCTAAACAAGAAAAGGCAGAAAAAGTCCCAAAAGAATGTCAAAAAGAGAATTATCAAGTTAGTCACAATGTCCCTATATCTAACCACATGTCTGGAATTGTAAATCAATTCTTAAAAATCAGAACTTTTTCAGGGAGCTGTAATGAAGCACCTATAGAATATGTAAAAAGTTTGGAAAAGTACTTTAGTATTAATGTATTGACAGAAGAGGCAAAACTGGCAATAGCATGAAGTCATCTCCAAGGTGCAGCACAAGCATGGTGGGATTCACTGTTCACCCAACTTACAAATTTTGATAATTTTAAAGGAGCACTAATGAGCTGTTAGTGGAGTGATAATTATCAGGAGGGGATTAAATATAAGGTGTCCCAGGAGAAATGTCCACCTGTAGAGCCTTATACCCCTTTCTTTATAAGACAGGTGGCCAGGTTAAGGGCCTTGACATCTGGCCCCTATCTGAACTCCAGATTATTAGATTGATACAGCACAGCTGATTGGGACTGATCATCGATCTATTGAGCAGGTTGCTGAACTATTAACAGCCTATGATAGCTGCAGTGCATCAGCAGCCAAGGAAAAAGGAGCAAAGCAACCACAAAACAAAACCCCCTATAAAAGAGATGATGGGCCTAGAATAGGAGCTATCAGATACAAAAGAAAAATGCCTCATCGAAATTATAGCAACTATGACCCACCACCATGGTATCATCACCAAAGAAATGAGATACCACCATGGAAAAGGCAAATAAGATATTCAACAGGCAATATGCACAGCCCATACCAAACACAAGTTATAAGAAGATCAAACAGTAACAAGGATCTGCAAAGACAATATGGAAGTGAAGAAGCAAGCCACCACAATGATGTTGAGCATGAGAAACTCCCAACAAAAAGATGATCCAGAAGTATGTCACATCACAATACAGAAGAGGATTATAAGAGAACTGATCATGATCATCAGTCTCACAAGTCAGGCTGTAGTTATAATTCAGAACAATAAAATAGATATAGCTGATGGAAGAAATTTGTGAGTGGGAGGTAATGATGCATGAATTTGTGTTTTTTATGTTGGGTGGGTGAATGATTGAGCAGAGCTGCCTGGATGCATTGGGTTATGATGCTCTGAAATATATGCTTGGCACTATCCAGACCTGGATGTTGAGCTCCAAGAGTAGTCCAGCAGTGTGTAGATACAGGCCTCATGAATAAACCTTGGTCTCATGAATAGACCAAATGATAGCTCTTAAGACTCAGAGAAGCTGAACAGGGTTGGCTGAGTGCCAAATTGTTTTTTTCTGTCTCCTACTTTTAGTTGGATGATCCCTCTAGGTATGAGAGGTAGTGCTTAAAAATGAGATATTTCCTCATGACATCATGGGGCCGTGCATAATGGTAGTTTGTGCTTGCCCATCTGTTTATTCTAGCATTGGAAGTTATGGTTCATGTATTCACTTTTCTGGCTCATATTACCCATTTCATCAGCAAACCTAAAATCAGAAGAGATGCAGTAAGGAGAAATGATATGTATAATATGTAGAATAAAATATTACTTTCAGGCAATTTCATCCCAAAATTTGGTGGGGGGTAAAGAAACAGATATACTGTTCCACATATATATTCAAATGATCCCCCCATTTAAAAAGACTAGCATGATTTGTTGTTAAAAAGAAAAGAAAAGACTTAATAATGGTTAAAGAAAACTAAAAATTTAAAGAAACAAAAAAATCATGAAAATTGACAGGAACGACAAAAGAAAGATAATTTGATCAAATTAAAAAAGAAATAAAGCAAAAAGTTTATAGTTAAAGGAAAATCATTATTGATTTTATAGTTTTAAATTACGATATAAATAAAAGCCGGCATTTATTAAAAATATTACATTTTTAATTTTTGGAACAATGTTGTCATATAAACTGTGATAATCGCTTGAGGCAGTCTTATCAAATTGGAAAACATGGCTTATCCTTATGATTTCTCATCTGTCCCACAAAAAGTAGAGTGTCCAATCCTTAAGAAGAAAAAAGCATTCTGGCTTAAATGAGAGCTGTATAACAAATAAGATACAGTGGAAAAGGCTGCTTAATCAATCCAGGGATCAAAATATAAATAGATGAGTTGGAAGTTCAGGCCAGATTTCTAAAGTAGATTGTATAAAGAGACTTTGAAAAGATTTTGAAAGAGATTTTTAACAAAAGATTTTAACAAGTAAGAAAAGTGAAGAGTTAATAGATTAAAATTTTCATCTCAGTTTTGCTTGACTATTTAATTGACAGGTGATTTTAAGGAACATTGGAATATAATATTTATAGCCACTGTTAATAATAAAAAAGAAAAATTTTATTAAGGATATTATAATGATAGAAGGGTAGTCTGTAACAGCTTCTTCTCTTTGTCCAAAAGCCATGTTTTTCCAAGATGTGCCTGGGTGATTATCGTGAAAGGGAATAATGCCAGTCAGCTTAAATAAAAAGACCCTTTTTTGATGGAACAGACTGGATATAAAAAAACAAAGGTAACAAGTTTATAAAATATTTAATATTTATATGTGTTTATAAAAGACAAACAAAATGCCTTTTTTAGAAAAGAAAAAAACTATGAATAAAATAGCTACATAAAAATACATTTATTAATAATAAATTGTAAATGCTAGATATCTTAAATGTCAATAATTAAAAGGTATTTTATTCAATACTTATACGTATTTATAAAAATAAAAAACAAAACAAATATCTTTCTTAAAATGAATTATGTGAAAATAAGTTTTATTAATGATAAATTATAAATATTAAAAATATCTGTAATCAAAAGGCATTTTTAATTAGATAAATCATAAATGATTAACTTCTTATATGCAGAAGCATCTAGATTAAAAAAAACTAAAAATGAATACTTATAACAATTTATATTACTGATATACAAATAAGTATACCTAGAAGAGTCAGAAATATTGAGCTATTACATATAACTCTAACTGGCTAATAAATAGATGCAACTGCTGATCAATTTATAAGTAGAAATATACATCTACGGCAGACCAAATAACAATATTTATGCTATATATTAGAATAACTAAATAAAAATTACAAATGCTTACATGCATCTCGATGGTATATAAATAAATAATGAAACTTATGCATATAAATGCACATTTGTACTTGACTGGATTATGAATAGTCCACAAACCCAGAATTGTTTACATTATCTAATTTGATAAATTAAAAAAATAATGAAATACTACATGGATTATAAATACTTACCTGCATATTGATTTTATGTGAAGAAAATAATGAAACTTATGCATATAAATGCACATTTACTCTTTGAATTCTTTACCCAAGATAAAAATCAAAATGAGCCTTCATTTGAAATGAAGGATGAACTTTATTAGAATGATTTGTAAATGAACTATTGATCAATAAACTGTCCTAACCTTTTCATAAATGAACTGAAAATAAGTCATCACATGGATATTAAAGAACTATTGAAAGAAGGACTTTATTATACAACAAATTACATTTTTTAAGTGCTATTATTGGAAGTATACCAAAAAAAACACAATGGATCATAAATGAAATATTTGTTTGAATTAAGTGGAACTCTGAATTAAATGCTACCAGTTGTCTTCATTATTATCTCTGTTGTCTTAATATATCACACTCCTCTCTGTGAATTAACTAAATGACTAAAGATATAGATTGTTAAAGAACTATTGAAAGAAGGACTTTATTATACTCTCAACAAATTACATTCTTTAAGTCATATAAAAATGTTATTGGAAGTGGGCTGAAGAGATACAAGAGACTGTCAATGAAATATTTTGTTTGATGGACATTTAATTAAACCTGTTGTTAAATAAAATTATTGTTACTTAAAATTAATTTTAGTTTTCCAGTTGTTCAATTCTATTTTTTTTATTG